>CAJNOQ010000814.1:0-40686 GCA_905250885.1 Didymodactylos carnosus
TGGAAAATTTTCTATTTTTAGCGAGGGGTACTGTCAAAAAGTTAAGAAAAATTTTCAAACAAATTGACGCAGAAAAATCCCCATGGTAAAATTAAACAATTTTAAAAATTTTTCTTAACTTTTTGGCGGTACCCCTCGCTAAAAATAGAAAATTTTCCAGGTTAACAAGCGTGCTGAATACGAAAAAGCACTTTGCTTTAACGCTAAATAAACTTTGATTTTTTGTCGGTGATATGGTTGGTTTTGAGTTGTTAAAAAGTGCTTTTTCGTATTTAGCACACTCTGTAACACCGAAGATTTTCTATTTTTGGTGAAGAATGCTTCCAAAATTTTGAAAAAAAATGAGGCAAAACAGTTTTCCGAGAAAATATTAGTTTGAAAAATTTTCCTAACCTTTTGGTAGTACGAAAAGTAACTCAAAACCAACTTTAATTTTTCGGATGATATGCTTAACTAAGCTTATACTTATGTCACTTTAATTTTTAAAAGGGGTCGACTGATCGTGCAGATCATAATGGCAAAAAATTTAAAATTTGACGTTGTTGATTATGTTATATTTGCCTTGCTCTTGCTTATATCGGCTGGGATTGGCTTTTTCTACGGATGTCGAAAGAAAAAAGGTGAACAAGTTTCAGCAAAAAGTTATCTACTTGGGAACAAATCGATGGGTGTGAGTTAGAGAGCATTCATTTGTTCTAGAATATATTTAATTTTGTTCGTGTTCTGTAGATATTTCCAACTGCTATGAGTTTATTAGCAAGTTTTATGTCCGCCATAACCATATTGGGTACCCCTGCAGAAATATATGTTTACGGCACACAATATTGGGTCATAGGTAAATTATAGATACCTTAAAAACAATAGCTCTATTGGTTTTTCTAACGCAAGGTATTAGTTACATTTTTACAATTTATTTTACGGCAATATTATTTATGCCCATGTTTGTTAAACTTAATGTAACAAGTGCTTATGAGGTGAAATTTTCTTTTATCATGATCACATTGTAACATCATCAACACTCGCTTGATATTTCACAGAATAAATTCTGCACGAATGGCTTCACATTATTTTAAATAGAATTTTGTAAATATTTTTTCTTGTTCTGTTTTAGTATCTTGAGAAACGTTTTAACAGATATGTAAAACTGGTAGCATCATTGATTTTCACAACACAAATGGTAAAATTTTATCATAGGATTTAAATACGAAGATAGACCATTTCAATTTTAGTTTGTTGATTAGATAAAAAAATGTTTAATGAGATATCTATGATAATAACAAAATTTAAATATGTTCTACATCTATAGTTTCTAAAGAACATTTCCTAGAATTTTACTCTTTCTACCTATCAATTTAGACAATCTACATGTCACTTGTACTTTATGCTCCGGCGCTAGCACTTAGTCAAGGTAATACATACGTTTTTATAAAATTACCGTTATCTATTTTCTTGATATTTCAAAGTCACCGGTCTCAATGTGTGGTTATCAGTTATTTCTATCGGTGTAATATGTACTTTATACACCACTGTGGTAAGACGTTTAGATAAAAAATTGAAATCTATCTATCTCTCTATACACTTTTGACTTATCGCAGGGAGGAATGAAAGCTGTGATGTGGACAGACGTATTTCAAACGATAATTATGTTTGTCGGTCTATTAGCGTCTGTTATTCAAGGCAAGAAATTTATATACACTTGAATAATAGGAATGTTAAACATCTTAAAGTGTTTAATTAATAATAGGTGTAATTGATGCTGGAGGAAGTAAAGCGGTTTGGCAACGAGCAGTTGAAGGAAATCGTGTTTCGTTTCTCAAGTACGGTTCAGATATATAGAGTCACCAAAAATGCGTTTCCAGGGTGGTAGAGCTCAAACTACAAATGATGTAAAAATGAATTCTATATCAAATTGATGCTCATCTAAAATGGAATTGATGAGTATAATTGCTATTCCGTATGAGGATTATTGTCTTTAGAACTATGAAAGTTTCTATCGTGTGCGTCATAACGAACAAGCCTCTCACGGGGGAACCTCCTGAGATGCTAAAAACTTTTTTGAATGGGACTGTTTTTAAAATGTAGGCCTACATGGGCTATGAACCCCAGCTTGTTTGGGGCGCAATCAGTTTTGTTGCTGAGATATCGATTTTTTACTCGAATTTCCCCCATGAGACCTGGATTTCAAGCAAAATCGGTGTTTTCAATTTCATGTTGAAACTTGTCACATATTGTAGCCGAGACCGTTTGTAGTCCGGTGAAAAAAGACCGAGCTGAAACCTCTTTCCGCTGCGGTGAAAGAACTTTTTCCATATAGGTACCAAAGGTAAAACATGAAGTAAGTTTCGGAAGAGTTCTTTCACTGCAACGGAAAGAGATTTTCAGCTCGGCCTTTTTTCACCGGACTGCAAACGGTCTGGGCTATAATATGTGACAAGTTTCAACATGAAATTGAAAGCTCCGATTTTAAAGTCCGTGTCAGGTCCCACGGAAAAAATTTGATATCTCAGCAACAAAGCTGACTGCGCCCCAACCAAGCTGGGGTTCATAGCCCACGAGGGCCTACATTTTAACAATAGTCCCATTCAAAAAGGTTTTTAGCATCTCAGGAGGTTCCCTCGTCAGTAGTTTCTATTTTTCTCGTGTTCCTTTAGGATCTTATGGTTAGTGTTTTTTTTTAAAAGATGTATCACGAAATACTGAACAAAACCATACCTAAACTTCAGCTTCAGAACTTCAATCGGGAAAACTACGTAAATTATACGAAAGATGAAAAAAAACAGAAAACTTTGTATATTTGGTATGTTTTTCGACCTGAACTTTTTTCTTCTGCTATCATTTCCGTAAAAAGTGTAGCAAAAGTGCTCCGTCAGTTCATTTTGTATTTTTGAATATGCTCTTTCTTATGGTCTGCAAAAAGGTTTTAGGGCAGATGCTGTACAGGAGAATGAAGTTTCAAAATTTTTTCTCCGTTTTCAACAATGTGCCCAAGCAAAAAATGAAAAACATAATCAGAGTTTTGTTTTAGCAGTTAGCAATAGAAAAGAAATCATTTTTGATCAAAACAAAACAAACCCGACCGAAAGAGCTTTTATTTTGATGAAGTTATGGGACTTTTACTGAAAGCATCACTATACTCAGAATTTAATCATTATGACGCACGCGATAGAATTTTTCATAATTCCACAGCGAATAATCCTCCTACGGAATATCAATTACACTCTAAAACCAACGTGTTCTTCGTGTTTTCAGAAAATGAGTTGAAGACCTCATTCAAGTTCTCTGAAATATGAAGAACTTAATTTCTATTTTTCACTCATTTCAGTTTTTTGGCTCATTTTAGTTTTGCAGAAATTTTGTTTTTCAAGATTTGGAAAATACAATATTTCTTTTGAGTCCTCTGAAGATCTCAAAGTTGAAAAAGAAAACGAAAATCACATATTTCAGTCACCACTTTTGCTTTGCGATTCCTAATATATATAAAGGACATGATCTTTTCTTACAGAAGCTTAAACTTATTCTCAAAGAGTTTTATTTATGTGCAACAATGTGTACACTTCGAGAACATCTTTGTTCTTGACGATAGGGTTCTAAAATTCGACTCGAACCCAACAAGTCGAGTACCTACGATGTTTGGAACCTGATTCGATCGGGGTCGAATGAGGTTCCAAATGACGATCGAGTTAGGATGTGGTTTACATAGTTTTCTCTACTTGTGCAGGTTTCCAGTTGGCAATATTTATACTGAATAAAAGAACAATTCTATATATGATCACAGCTATCGTATTGATTAAAAAATAGTTGGCTGGTGAAAAGAGGAATTAAGATCCAGATTTTTGAAAAAGTCGAAGAACAGAAATGTGTTTTTCGATCTGATGTTTTCTCGAAAACAAATATCCCAAATAGGATCTAAAAAAATGAAAACTTATTTCTGTTCCTCCGGAAGATGAAAAACTCAGTTTTACAAATTTTCAGAAAACTTACATCAGATCCCTATTTGGGACAAATGAAAAACATAGTTTCAGTTTTCTGTAGAAGCCCTCTTTTTTGAGTGTATACTCATTAATCCCATTTTAGATGAGTATCAATTTGGTATATAATTCATATTTACATCATTTGTAGTTTGAGCTCTACTACCCTGGAAAAACATGTTTACCACCTTGTACATTGTTAATAGTAGTATCTTAACCGGATATATTATAGTTTTAATCCAGATCCTACCGATCGACATACTGTTTGGGGTTTGGTTATTGGAGGAACGTTTATGTGGGTAGCTATTTATGGTATGACTAGACAAAACATTTATGAGCAGTCATAGTTAGCAATTTTACTTTAGGTTTCAATCAAGCACAGGTACAAAGGTACCTTTGTGTACCAACAGTTCGTGCAGCACAAATGTAGGCATTCTAAAATGTTATCTCAAAAATTTTCAGTCTAAATTCCATATGGTTTACTATCCAAGTTAACAACTTATAAAGTTTTATTAATTAAAACCTATTTTTAGTGCATTAACATTGAATTTGGTGGGTTTACTATGTATTTTGTCTCTATGTTGTGGTGTTGGTCTTGTTATGTTCGCAAAATATTCCATATGCGATCCATTAAAACTTGGTTTAATAAAACAAAGTGATCAAGTAAGTTATCACGTTTTAAACACATAATTTCTATTGTATCTGAAAACAGTTTTGATTTTTAAGTTATATCCATTATTTGTCATGGAAACATTGAAACGTCTTAAAGGTAATTAAGATCTAATAAATATGGTGTAATTTATTGTATTTTATATTGATCGATTCGATACAGGTCTACCCGGAATATTTCTTGCATGTGTTTTCAGTGGTGCACTCAGGTACGATATCTATATTTAATAAAATATGAAAAAATAAATATTTTGACGCTTTTAAGTACATTATCATCCGGACTCAATAGTCTTGCCGCTGTTGTTCTATCTGATATTGTCAAATTTTTTTATCATAAAGATATAGGTGATAAAAAAGAATTATGGATATCTCAAATTTTATGTAAGTTTAAATTAATATATTCAGAAAAAATTACATATTTTCTTGTTTTCTTGATATTCTGATTGATTTTTAGACATTCTCTTTTTTTTAGCACTTGTATTTGGTGTGATATGTATTGCACTGACATATCTTGTCTCTTTACTTGGAAATCTTCTTCAAGTAATTTAGTTTAGATTGACTTGAATCGTGATTAATAATTAATAATGATAGTCTTCTTTAGTCTGCTCTATCTTTGTTTGGCGTATTCTCTGGTCCTATATCAGGTTTATTCATTGTCGGTTTCATTGTTCCATATGTCAACTCAACGGTTAGTAGAATTTTGATAAAAACGAAGATGTAGTGAAGTACATGTGGACGGACTATTTTCAATTACACAGGGTGCAATGTGTGGTTTAGTTACTAGTTTAATATTACAAATTTGGGTATTCATGGGATCGCAAGTAATGCAAAAAAATATGAAAAGTTTCCGTTTACCAACAAGAATTGATGGATGTATTTCGTCAAATATGACAACATCTTTTTTAAATTCAACATTATTTAATTCTACTAACATTGACAATAATAACAACAATAATTCTACAAGTATCATTTTATCATTTATTAGGTAAAAGTCTCTAATTTTGAAGATATAAAGTTGATTGTCAGTTTTCTTTTTGTTTCTCATCCGAGATCTCTTTCATATCATTTATCCTTTTAGAAAAAGTCCCTTAGTTCCATTTTATTCTATGAGTTATTTATGGTATACATTGTTTTCTGTGATTACTGTCACAATTGTGAGTATTATCGTTAGTTTATTGACTGGTAAGTTAATTTTTATCTTTTAGTGTCATAATAATCAATCCGTCTGTATTTTAGGTTTCAGAAGACCAGAAACAATTGATGCAAATTTAATGTTACCTGTATTTGATATACTATGTCCGTTCATACCAGAAAGACTTCTCGCAAAGTTGCGATGTCATGTGAAATATAGAGAAAGTCAACTAGAAAGTGTATGTGGTTTGATTTAACAGATACTTCATCAGAAAATCGAGCGTTTCTCTCACTCCACAGTTCTCCAATTAGGATTCAAAGTTTAGTTAAAATGAAAAAGTATTATAGATATTTCTATCATAGGTAACAGTTTATTCAATAGGTCCTATTTTAATTTTAGTTCTTCTAATTATTTCGAAAAAACGTCGGTTTTCAAGTAGTGCTCTGTATTTTATAAATTTCGTGAGAATCAGTGAAACAGTTTCAATCATTTATCGATGCACTATTGTTTAATATGCAAAATGATGATGAATTAGGTGTCAAGAGTAGTCAAATGGGCAAAATACTTAAAAAAAAGTGATCATATATTTGATGACAAAAAGCAGTGACAGACTCAAATATTTCGAATACATGGAAATGTTGCTCTGCCTGTTCTGATTAAAACAGTCATCGAATAGAAAAAGTTTGTCCAACGATTCTTGAAAAACTCATAAAATAGAGAGAGTTACTTAAAAGCTTAGGGTTTTCTCATCAAGAATCAGTAGAACTAAAAGTAAAATAGGATCTATTCACTTCACTGAACAAATCAGAACAAATAATTGTGATACTTTTTTTATTTTAACCGCGCTGTTGAATCAGACAAAAAAATAAACACGAATCACTAACTAAGGTCATTTAATAGACTCTCTTAATACTTAAAAGAGCATGTACACTTGAATAAATTGTTCTACTCAATTTTAGGAGAAACCAAATTTATTTCTTTATAAAACAGTACCTCGACATCACAAATTGAGTCAACTATCATTACCGGGATCTCTTGCTGTACAATCAGCTAGTAGAGAACATCAGACACAAGTTTATCTTAATCCAGCATTTTTAAATGATGCTCATTCAACTGTGAAAACATGGACAAAAATGACAAAACTTTGAGTACATTTATAAATTTTTTTGTAGTATCCATATCAAGACTTATTTTTAATACGTGTATAAAAAGACAAATTCCAAGAAAAAAAAAAGTAGGTCATGTCCATTAAAATTAACTTTCATCGATGCTATGGGCTATATTATTTTTCTCTCATATGAATAAAGTTGAAGAATACAAAGCATCGATAATAATGTGCACTTTTCATATTCTAAAGAAAAGTATTTGCCTTCGAGCAAATAAAAGTAGTGATGATAATTGACAACGTATTCAATATGATTGATTATTAGATTCATTCGTTGTTGCACTTCAAGATCATTATCAAGATTTTTGTTTCATATATACAAATAGATTCATATTTATATTTCACTGACATCGACTTTCCTTTTGAAATATCAAAGCGATATTTGTCATCGTCACTATTGTTTTCTAATAGAATTTGTTGGCGAATAGAAACGGAAATGATGTTGATAGAATTATTCAGTGTTTACTATAAATCACATAATTTAAAATATCAATGGACAGTGTAGATTTAACAAAATAATCAATACAAAAAACGGCACATCATTTCAGTTAGTGTTTTATGTGTCTCTAATGAGCTTTTTGGCAAAATAACATTATACTAGTATAACTTTATTGATCAATTCTATTTTGTTTGTAGTCATTTTCTTCTTCTTATTTTAAATATGTATAGTACAGCACACATAGGTAGTATATCGTTTTTCAAACAATTTTTAATCATTAAAAAAATAGTATTAAACGAAAAACAGGTAATAATTTACAAGTATTCAAAATTTTTTTAATAGTTCGAAATGTCTATCTAATGATGGTGGTTGTTTATCAAAATAAATTGTATTTGTAAACTGAATTCCATATTTGGATAATAACTGAATGAATTTTGTATATTCTATTTGATGTTTTTTCTTATTTGGATTTCGAACTTGAAATGGTGTTACAGCAACAGTTATTTCAAAATTATATTTTTGAACTGTTTGAATTAAATGTTCATCAACTGGCCATATCATAGTATTTGGTGCATTATGACCACTATCAAGCCATACAAATTCACGTATTTTTAAAATAAACTCATTCAATTTATTAGTATCTTCTTTTTGAGATGATAGATGATTTAATTCATGAAATAATTGATTGAGAACAACACAACCTTTACTAAAACCAATTATTGTTAATTTTATAGAATTATCATGAATTGAAATACAAGATGATCTAGAATGAAAAATTATAATGACAAAAAAAAAAAGCGCATAACATATTTATCAAATGACTATTATACTCCTGTTCATTTATTAGTTTGTTTGAAATTTCTATCAATAATTGTTGTAAATGATAAAATGCTGGAAAATTTGTTGGATCATATTTCTCAGGATCACCACGTTCATTTGTATACGGAACAAAATTAGAAAATCTAGAATACAATGGGCCATAGTATTACTAATGATATATACATCGATTTATTATAATATCACCTAGAAAATATTTCATCTTTCATTTCATTTGGACGTATAAGAATAATAGAACTATTCGGATATCGTTTTTGTAATAATTCGCCTGTTGATACGAGATTCCATTGTTTATATTTACGACTTTCACTATTTGAATTCATATTTTCAGGAAAATCCTAAAAAATGATCATAATATTGAATAATAATATTTATTTTGCTAGACATTATTTGTTCAACATCTAAGTTGATACCTGTATATCACCTCCAAAATAGATAACACTATGTTTAATGAAATCATTTTTATTTAAACTTGGAAAAAATACTAAATTATTGTGTTTATTTTCGTACCCATTTACACGCTCTAAGAGATGATGAGTATGACACGTCTGATCATTTTCTTGATTTTTATTAAACGTTCCACCCATTGAGTTAAATGCTGACATTTGCTGTTGAATATTTAAACCCAAAAGAAATAATAAATTATATTTATTTAGAAAAGCAAATCTAATATTAATCATTTGCTCTATGAAGCCATTATATTTCACCTTAACATCTAAAAAAATACAGACAAAGATGTCCAAAATTCTACAAAATAGATTAGAAAAGTGAACATATACTTTTTTTTTTTACAATTAAATCTTATAGGCTTTACGAGTTATATTCGTTCGAATTTATCAACACAAAAATAATATGATCAAAAAAGTAATGTTACACTGTGCTCTTAGTAGGCCACGAGAAAAATGAATATATTTTTTACGTCAAAAATTGTGATAATTCTGTTTTAATTTATAAAATCATCTTTTCTTAGATGTACAGTCAAAATGTAAAGTAAAATGACACAACACATTAGAGATTATCTAAATAAACTTTGTTTTAAAACGTTTCGGTAAATGCTGTATAATCAAATTTAAATCGAATATATTATAATGATATCCTCTTCATTTTGATAATGATCTCAAAATTAACTTTATCCAGTATTCATCAGATAAAATAAGCCGATACGTATTCGAATAATGTATTCTCTAATAATATACTAGACTATCATAAAAATTCCAATCAGGCCTTGTTTGATGCACATATTACTATAAGTCGACTAACTTAATGGTTTCATGTTGGAAAATCAATTATTGTTCTATTGTTTTTCTTTGACAACATAAATGTTTAGGATATGTACAATTGTTCATTTGTTTCGACAAAAAACAGTGTATTTTTAAATCATATTTTAATATAGTTTCAACTAGTGATGTAATGATTAATGATAGTGTTTATTTTCATACGTTGTGTTGGATCATCGAGATAATAATTATCTTATTACTAGACGTTATCTAAATAGAAAATTTGTTAACTAGTCATGATATTGTTCAAAACAGATTTTCTTCATTTCTCTTCTTTTTCCCTGTAGTTCATTCTCATCCACTTAATTTGTCGTTAAGTTTATCGTCGTCGGTTTCTTCACAAATATTTTTATCTTTTCAAGCATTCTGACGAGCAATTAATAAAAAATCTTTTATATTCAGTGATTTTTCACTGGACACAGGTCCTTGATGTGATGTGTTTGATGATGAACTTGAGTTTTATCTTCTCAATTGGATAAAACATTTTCTTTACTTAGATACTTATTTTTCAATAGCAGAGTGAGATTATTATGTTATAAGCAGAGCTGAGTAGATTAAACTGATGAAAAGAGAAAAGATAACGGTTAAGTGGAGTAACCAAAAACTCCTTCTCTTCCACATGTTTCAAAATTTCAACAAAAAAATTTTTCAATGGTCATCGATACTGACATGCAGATAAAGCACGTTCAGGCAAACATGAGAGATAAAAAAAACAATCGATCTAGCATATAATTGTGCGATGAGAAGCGTTATAAAACAAGTTATCATCGTTGTTCAGTCAACTCATCTAACAATATTAGTTTATCAAAACTTATATATATAACAAATTATATAATAAATTTATTTGTTCTTTTTGATTATATGTGCTTACGTTCTGTAGACACACTCATAATATATTGGTTTAGATCTTTGTATGACATAAATCTTTTTCACACGATACTATCAAGAATAAGCAACATAAATGAGAGTATACATCGAGATCTTTTGGTATCTTTAAATCTTCGAAAATACATAATATATTTGTATTCGAGATTGTCATATATTAAATAGATTGCAATAAATAAATTTACCAGAATTATAATTAATATTTGCCAATAGTTGAATCATTTATTATGAATTTATCAAAAAACTACGACTCCATATTAATCGACAACTTGAACTTCAATCAGTGTTAGCAACTAAACAAACTGGAAATAATTTTATTCAATTTTGTCGAATGATATATTAAATTTCGATATGATATGTACCCATTATTCAAATTGATAACTAATAAAAACGAATACTGAATCGAAAAAATGAATTTAGACGTGACAAGATAAAAGATATTTAAAAAATTTTAAGAAAAAATCTCATGTATTAAACAATCCATTCTGAAATGAAAATATGAACATGATGATTCATAGTGTTAACAGATAATGAAACTCATATTCTTCCTACGATCACTGGTTATAGTGAACAGTTTTTGTCTGACAAAATTCTTCTGCTATTGTTGGTCTGCTATTAAAAATAAACGAATAAATGACACACAAAAAATGATATTATTATCAAATCGAGCGTCATTCTTAAAAGAAAATGTTTTTGTTCTCTTTTTATTTTCTGTACTACTCTTTTCTCAGCATACAAAAGACTAAAAACCTGCAATCGAACGCATGGATACTACTACTAAAAAACCAAAACAAAATAAAGAAAAGAAAAAGAATAGTTTAACAAAAATGAAAATGATCAGATTATTATCGAATTTTGAATCACACAATTCGACACTATTTAACACATACTCGTATACTTGAAAATGAAGTTTAACATAAATTGTGATTACAAACATAGACAATTATGGAATGTGAATTTGATTTATATTTAGACAATAATAAATATCATGCACTTTCAAATCATTTACTTATTTTTCTACATTGTAAAACATTAACAATGTGAAAATTTTAATATGATATGAAATAAAAAATAAATTGAAATAAAAACCTCTTCAACTTAACTTTCTAAAAATTTCTAGAAATTTTATTCAAAAAAGTTTTCAAGAAAAATCTTAGGAAGAATCAATCGTACCCTGAATTATTTAAAAGTACTGGATGAGAGAAATCGGACATATGTTTAAATATTTTTCTTTAAATATTATTTTGTCAAATATTTCTAAAATTCGTTGATATTTAAACTATGATTATCTTTTTATTAAGATATGTATTTTTTTTTTGTCAAACAACGGAAGAAATAAGATTTTAGTATTAAAGAGATCACGAGAAAACGTATCTGTAAAAAAACAATTCACACAAAAAAAAAAAATTGTAATCTACGAGTTGCTCGGGTGTATAAATAAATACAATCGAAAAGAAATTGTTATTTAAGTCTACGAAAGAAAAAAACACATTTGTTAAACTAGAAGAAACAAGACATAAATGTGAGAAAGAGAAGAACCTTGTTTCTGTATGTACACAAAAGTAGAATTAAGAAAGGAAACAAACATTAACACTAAAGTTGATGTCTCACTTTAAAGTAGCAAGAAATACATTAGAATAAAAAGAAAGTGAAAAATACTAACAAAGATATTTGCTAATCGTTATACGTAGGTTAAACACTAAATTATGCAAAAAAAAAAACAAAAAAAAAAACAAAATTTATCGCTAAGACGTAAAAAAGAAAATGAATAATTTTAATAGGGTATAACATTTATTCGTTAAAACCAAATACATCCATTTTTCCTAAACCAGTCGCTATATTGTTTGATAAATCTAAATGAAAATGAAATCAACGTTCGGTATGTGATACAGGTATTTACACGGTTCATGAGAGTGTCCTATATCACTTATATTTCTAACTGTTTCATACTTAAAAAATCGTTACCACATACTTCTATTAATGGCTAGTGTTCGTTTTTTCGGTAATGGTGTTTCTATTGTTGTCCCTATATCTGTTTCAGTTGTTGTTAAAGGTTGCTCCCCTGAGATATCGAATTCATTCATTGTATTAAAATCTTCAAATTTTTTGATTGTTGTTGGTATTGATGAAGGTATTTTTCGGATACCCAAGCAAATTTGAGATGATCGATATTCAACGATAGGTTCATTATTATCAATATTTTGTTGTCCTTTAATCATTTCTTGATTTATATCTTCGTGCTCTTCATCGGCAGTTTGAACTTCGTTCGCGATATCGTTGTCTCTGTCTCCAACTAGATCATCGTCATACTCGTCATACAAGTTTGATTGATCATCATAGAAATGATTATCTTCTAAAAAAACCAACCAGCTATAAACCGTAATTATAGAATTACGTAACAATAACGTCTTACCATTTTCAATTTTGACAGTAAGTGATGGTTTAATATCCTGATCATTATTACTTATTTCCATCGTCTCTACCGTTCCATTATCTCCATTTTCTATCTGATGTATACTGATCATATGTTGTTCTAATGTATGCAAATTAGTGAATGTTTTTGAACATACAACACAATGAAAAGATTGATGAGTTGAGAGACCAGCTCCAGCTACATCTGAAGAATCACCACAATGATGAACTTTTGTTGTATGTTGCCGTAAATCACCTTGAGTTGAATATGTTAGACCACATTCAGAACACTGGAATGGTCGACTACCTACAAAATAACAAAAATAAGAATTTTGCTAGATAAAATTCGTCATTGGTAATATAGATGAATAAAATTCTACATCCAGCTGTATGACTGAGTTTTTTACCTCTATGTTTATTCATATGTTCTTCCAAATCAGACTGTGTCTGTGTTGTGTAATCGCACATTGTACATTTTATTAAAAATGAATCGTTTCCTTCAATTTTACAATGAGTTTTGGCGTGCATGCGTAACGAATATCTAGTGAATTAGAAACAATAAATTCTATTAGCTACTTACACTTTCTCACTACTCACTTGTCTGGAAAATCTTGTTCGCATATATTGCAAGCTAATGGTTCCGTTGAGATATGCTGTTTTCCAATATGATATCTTAAATCAGATTTTCTAGCCATGACAGATGGACACGGCACAACCGGCGTAACCGGCAATGTTGGTTTGTTCTCTTCATGAGTTAGCATATGTGCTTTTAATGAATTACTTTGAGTAAAACGTAAGCTACATAGTGTACATGGATAAGGACGCTCTCCTAAACTAAGCAGAAGAAGTCAACATATGTAATTTAAAGTTTGTCCTTTCGTACTGGCGTGAAAACGTCTGCTATATTCTTTACTTTGAAAAGCACTATGTAAGTCGTTCTCAATTGATATATACTCAGAATATGTAGTCGAAGTTGTCTAAATTCTTTTTCTTGGCAAGAAAATTATCATATTTGAACAACCGCTTTTTCTTACCCGTATGAATTCTTAAATGCCGTTTGAGTTTGAATGTATCTGGACTTCTGTAATCGCAATGTTCACAAGAAAACGGTTTTTCCTACAAAACGAACAGTTTTATGCTATAAAAAAACGAGTTTGATTCTCGCTTATTACGTAACCTACTCCAGTATGCGTTCTATTATGGCGACGTAATTTGCTCAATTCAACAGTTGCATAACTACAAAGATTACCTGAGAAATACAACAAAGTAAAATTTCAAATAACACAAATTTTACACAAAAGCTTACATTTATGAGGTTTTTCGAGCGTGTGCCTAGACAAGGAAAAAATATAACATGTAGATAATGACTATTTTATAAAATAAAAAGCCCTTTTATGTAATAGAGTATCTGTGCATCTGCATTTTCGTATATAAGAAAAGTAGCTTTAATTCATAGTCGAACTAAAAACTCGACAATACTGCCGTTTTATACATAAACGATAATAATTCATACTTATAACGAACATGTCGAATCAATTCCCCCGATGTTGTGAATGCATACGTGCAAAATTTACACTATCAAATAAAACAAATAACAGTGTAACTAAAGATAGAGAAAAAAATTTCTTGGATTAAAAATGTACCTTGAACGGTTTAATTCCCAAATGTGTATTGGTATGATTTTGTAGCTGTAGAGTTGTTTTAAATGATCGTTCACAATATGAACCTACAAGAAAAATCAAAAGAAATCATAGATTTGTTTATTCAAACTAAAATCTCTTCAGTTACATTTATGTGGACGTTCATTCGAATGTGATCTTAAATGTCGGTGTAGCAGATATTTTTTATTCGAACAATAATTACAATACGAACACATATGTCTGATTTCTTGTTTCGGAGTTAAACCAAGACTTTTCGCTTTGGCTTTTATCGCTGCTTGGGCTTTTATACTACGTTTCTTTTTTGGTGTGAACTCACTATAAAAAGAAAAATGAAAGTACTTTAACTACTCAAAAATATTCCTTCCAATTTCAATATAATACCTGAAATCGTAAATAGAAAAGTTCAATTGTCCTCTGTTTTTTTTTGACGTTTGAGGGAACGATGCTGATGTCGATGCAACGGCTTCATCTTCCATTTCATCCTGATCATCGTCCATCATTGCTTCCTGTTTTGCAGAAATTGTTTCCGGAGGAAGTATCCAATCTTCATTATCATCTTGTCGATTATTAAGCGTCTCATTCGAGATGGTAGTTGCTGCTGAAGGCTCATATACAATTGTGTCATTAGAATTTCCATTTACATAATGTTCTCCTTTTATATCCAACGGTGAAGTTTCTGTATTAATTGGTTCATCTGTTTCGTCTGCATCGGCTTCATCTTCGTCATCAAGGGGTTCAGCTTCAAGAAGTTTAACTACTTTAGAACGAGCTGAGCTTCCTGAAGTTGCCATATCTGAATTTGCGTTCATATCTGTCTAAAAAACATTTTTACATCAGAATAAAAAAAATACTGTGTCAGTTTGAAACGTAGAAGTCAAACGAACGATGCTTTCAGCAGTTTATTTCTAAATGCATAACTCAATTCTGTACTACACTTAATATTTCAGAGCCGTTTTAGATCATGTAAAAAATGGAATGCCTATGGTAAAATGTTAGTCTAAGTTGACCGTTTTTATCTATTTTCCAGTTTGTTGCTTTTAGGAGTTTTCGTAAAATAGACATCTAAGCGAAGATTCAACTTGTACGTTTGTGGTTTTCGTAACAATCCATCAAATATTTATACTTTAGTTTTGCCTTGTTCAAAAAAAAAAATTCCATAGTTGGATCGAATGTTAGTAGTGGAATAACCAGCAATTTTTCAAGGAGAAGACCCTATCTACTGTGTTTTCATAATAATTGACATTAGTCCATGCAACGTGCCATGACACTCCGAAAAGTTTATTAAACGTCTGTTTTTAGCTGCGTAAATGTAAATGAGTAAATTGCGCTGCCATTGTAGAGTGGCGTGGGGTTATTCCGACCACTACCACTAAAAAATCGTATTCTTTTAATTATTTCTCAGTCATTTTTCATGGGATAAGCATGAAAATGGACAGGTATATTCAAGTTATTATCTTGCTGATGTAAAAACCTTCTTGAAATTCACTAAGGATAACGAGTTTCGATTAAAATGAAACGATTACTTATCGAAATAGTGCCAACTGGGGCTATTCCAAACACTTCAACATGTCAATGGGAGTTATTCTGATCATTTCAGCCGATATACATAGGAATGAACTTTTCAAACTGTGTACTCATTAACTAATGATCAGAATTAATTAAAAATTATATCGGTGTATAGCTCTCGGTCTCCTCGAGTATAAGCCCTGCTAAACGGCATGTCAACAGGATTGGCCCATCCGGAGATCCACTGGATTTATTGGATTCAGTCAGACTTTTTTCTTTTTAAAAAAGTCATATGTGGGTATTCCAATCATTTAACAACACATAAATACGCTCTTTAGTATCTCAGAAATCTTTAGCATCTCTCAGAAACTTCAGAGGATAGTACACTTTGGAAAAAGATTTTCGATATACTCTCCTATATAACATATGGTAAAATGACAGTGTTCTATTAATTTGAAGAATATTGGTCATTCTTCATAAGATTTTCATCATCGATTTTACCCTTTTTAATTAGTGCCATATTATTCTTACTAATTATTTTTAAACAGCGTTTAGTCATTCATAGACAGTCAAAAATCAGTTATACGATGGCATAAGAAGTTTTATGTACGTAATGTGAAACTCGACTTGGTATAATTTTAATTTAGTTTCAGTTTTACAACCGATTATCACTTACTCGAGACTCAAACAGAACTCATTTCTGGAAGAATCAAAAGAAGATACCATGACCGATTTCGACCTTACTCAAAGGTCGATATTTTTTTCTCTAGATATTAAAATTTTTCGAAATACGAAATCCTCCAGCCTAATAAGAAAGTAAGTGGAGTGAACGAAGAGAAAAGAACGTAAGTCATATACTAATTGATAGCAAATTATTCTCACATATCCAGCATCTCAGGATAGAAAAAGGATAAAAAATCAAGGCTAAAGCTTAGGCAGTTTCCGAGATATAACAAAAACAAAATTCAAACTCTGGCCTTGCTTTTAGCAGAAAAACAGCAGTTAGCAAGAGCGCTTTACTCTTTTTATCGGTGAGCATAAAAGTAAATAAATCTTTTTCTATAGAAATGTAGTACTATCTCTTGCTCTTTTTGAACCAAGTTATGGTCACGAACTGTCTAACTTATGGCTCATTCATTCTTGAGTTACGAAAAAACGCCATTCTATAAGTAAAGCCATTATTGTCGTACAATTGCCTAGTAACTAACTGCAAATGCATAAGTAATTCATAGTTATACACTGAAACAGTAAACTGTCTGTTACAATTTTCTCCAAAGAACCAACTTTAGAAGAGCTTTCTTTCAATTAAAAAAGCGTTTTTATTGTCGCTAGATGTAGTCAAAATCCCTTCCACTTAGTAAAGCGCTTATATCTCAGGAATGGCCAGACATTATAGTCGCATAATTCATTCAAATACGCAGATAACTGTGAATTAGTACTGTACAAAAACTATCATTAAAAACAGTGCAGGCAACTAAAAGGTCATTAGTTTCGCCGAGGAGACTCCAAGTCTTTTGAGAGCCAAGAATAGGGTTCGACCCTCAGTCCTCACTTGACTATGCCACTGAAGGTTAGAAGAATAGTTGTGCTCTAAAGTAACCAAGGATAGGGTTGGATCCTTAATCTTCATTTAACTACACCACTGAATATTAGGAGGCAATTCCGCTGTAAAATTGGTTGTTCATCGTTTTCTTTCTGTTGCTCAATGAGATAATATTTGCATAACGCTAGAAGAGCAGCAAAAAAATTAAAAGTCAGATTAAATCCTGCTAGCTCAATGCCAAGTTTTCTAAACCAATACAATTAATTAATTGGTTTCGATAAATTTTTTTGATTATTTTAATTTTAATTTTAATTTCACTTTTGTCAGTCATTACTCACGAACTTTGACTCTGTATATATCTCTAACTTTGGAATTCGTAATATTTCGATTCAACGTTTCTTTCTTTGACTTTGAAAGCACACTCTTCAATCACGTTACAATTAAAAGTACAAGTACTAACGATAGGTGTCGTTACTATTAGCAGATAACGTTTCATCTATTCTACTAAGTCAATATGAGGTTAAGATACGTCTTACACATACCGATAAATTCCCGGCGACATAACGTAACGCGTTCGCTGTAAGACTTGTGAAATAAGAGGTTTTTAGCGATTGCGACTTTCTCGCGCTCACGACGTCAGACAAAAATCAATTTTAATTCTCGAATGTTTTACCGCGCTCACTACACTATTTATTCGTGTTTTTCGTCCACTAACAATAAATGAGTTACGCAGCTCTAACCGAGAACGTGGATGAATCGCGAGGCTTATATTAGTTACGGCGCGATCCCTTTGTTTTGGACTTCCACCCTTATCCATTTCTGACGGTGATTAATTACTAAAATTTGAAAAGATTTTGAAACATTTTTCGAAAATCAGTGTAAGTTATATACTATGTGTCTAAGGAAAACAAAACGGTAAATAGGGTTCGTATCCAAGTCGCACCGTGATGCGCATACTTGCAATTTTTACTCCGTAGGGATTTCACGTTATTTTCAGAACTCACCAGGAATTCACTGGGGACTTCATCAGGAAAAGTGGACTGGGATAGGAACTTCTAATTTTGTGTGCTTACAATCATCACATGTTGCTGATCACTTAGCAGCTTTTAGCTCTTCTGATTCGATGGTTCGTGAGATATAACCGTTCCAGTTTTTTCAGTAAAATGGTAGTAACTTTTGATGCAAGAGGAATGAAAACCATTTCTTTTTACCGAAATGTTGAACATACCGAAGATCTGAAGATTATCATTAACTGAGAATGAATAAATAAAAGAACTTGTTAAATTAACTTATAGAGCTGAATAACAAAATACAAAATAATATCATACTGATATTTAACTAGACAGACTATCCGTCTGCTACCGACATCTCTGAGTATCATTATAACTTGGAATCTTGTGCAGGTACTGCACAGAGCTTACAATGACAGTTCATATGGTTCGAAATGTAGTAGCTTCATAGCAGGTGCTAAAAGCCGCTTACTTTCCCTTGCGTCGCTAATGCAGTTGTAGTTAGAGACCTCTTTCTGCCACTTTGATTTGCTGTTGACATAGCCCACTTGAACATTGGGTATACCCTTTGTTTCTGGTGATAGATCGTAAGTTTTCTTTGATAACTAGTTGGACAAGTACAGGTTCACCACGTTTGCTTTTTTTTTGTATCTTTGCTAGTATTTTTTTCAGGTAATGGACTCTGCTTCACTGAGCTTCGTTTCCCATCGGTCTTCCTCAGACTAAGACTATTCAGAAAAAGCGAGAGTCATCAATCAAAGGTGCTCGACGTGTAATATCAATATCTCGAGCCAAACTACAAAAGTGAAACAGGGAAAAAGAAAGAACAATAAAAGAAATAAACAAAAGAAAAAAAAGAAACTAGAGTGTGCAACGATGAAACAAATAAAATAACGTTGAGAGAACGACTAATACGACTTTATTATGACTAGGCACATGGCTGAATTTCACTGTAAGAGATACCGGTCTAGTGCGTTTTGGAAAGAGGTTAAAGGAGAAAAACAAATAACTGGCTCAGGAAGTTTATTCCAATCAGTTTATAGTTGAATAGAAAAAAGAACAGCGGTTGGAATGTGAACGTACTTAGAACAACGACAGCGGAAAGAGTAACGAGTATGATGAGTCGTTGAGCAGACTGATCACATTAAATTCCAGAAATATCTTTTGGAAATGGTTGCAAACAATATGAAAGCCAGTTAGATAAGCTGCTCTGGTCTTCTTCTGATATTCCAAAGTTTGAGAGAGAGAATGATATACTGTTAGACCTATATCCACAGTCAGGAGGAAAAAACATCAATGGAATTTTTCTATACGGTGTTTCAATTTCGATTATTCAAAGTCGACCATAGTGGGATAATCTTCACTTCACCGAATAATCACGATGCGAGTATTGACAGATATCTTCCTGATAAGTTTCGCTGCCGATGTGGAAGTAGAATAGAACCGTGAAAAGCTCTGCCCATTTATTTTCTTCTCACTGTCATCAATTATTTTTAGATGTCTTCTCCAACAAGGCGTTCTACTCGTCAATCAACTTCAAAGGCTGTAAAATTCATTGATCCATTAGTCGATGAAGAAGATGATGGAGCGATGGATTTTGATGAAGAAATACCGTCAAACGAAAATACATTTAACGTTAAGGAAGAACGTTTTAGTCAACAACAAAAACCAGATGCAAGCGGAAGTAGACGTAATGATTCAGATATGGAGGATGAATGGACTCCAGTTCAAAGGGAAGAAGGTGAAACAGATGATGTTCACGATATTAACAGTTATGCGGAAGCTTCATCATCAACACCGTTTAATAATACAACAACAAGTCAGAATCAATTAGCTGATTCCTCAGTTTATGATTTTAGGTATGTATGAGAAAAAAAATTGAATTCCAGTGTCGCTCCTCTTTTCTCGTGCTGATTTGTTTTATTTAATCTTTTTATTAGTGAAGTATCGGCAAAGAAAAAAAACAGTGTTAATGTTAATTGGAAAGATGTTAAACCTCAAAACTTGAAAGCGAATCGTGATACAAAACATATGTGTCCGTATTGGTAAGTATTTTTGCTTTACTCTTCAGTATTCTCTCATACACCTATTATATACTTTTTTCTTTTAGTAATTATTGTACGGGTAAAAAATATCTGCTACAAAGACATTTAAAATCACATTCGACTGAACGCCCACATAAATGTAAGCGAAAAGTTTTTTGTTCGAACAAATGAATTTTATAATTTTTTTTCTTTTTTATCTTTTCAGGTACATATTGTTCAAATGCGTTCAAAACAACATCTCAACTACAAAATCATGTCAATACACATTTGGGTATTAAACCGTTTCAATGCAAATTTTGTGATTATAAGTTTACAACATCAGGCGAGTTAATTAGACATGTTCGTTACAAGTAAGTGAAACTTTATAGTGTATAATCAGTATTTCAATAACATTATGTTTTTTCCTATTTAAGACATACGCTGGAAAAGCCACATAAATGTAAGTTTCAAAATGACAGTTTAGTTTATGTTTTTCTAGAAATATAAATATTTACACCAGTTTTTCCCATACTAAAGAGCTGATGTATTTAAGAGGTTTATGTGTTCCATTTACTATTTGTTTTTTCTCTTCCTTAGGTACTGAATGTGGTTATGCAACAGTTGAATTGAGTAAATTGCGTCGCCATATTCGGACACATACTGGAGAAAAACCTTACACCTGTCAATTTTGGTAAGCTATTTTAGTTTTTCTGCTAGTATATTTGTTATGTCTTTGATGTTTAATTTAGTTCTTATGCAAGTCCAGATACATTCAAACTTAAACGACATCTACGCGTTCATACAGGTGAGTATCAGCGATATGCACCGGAAGCAAAAAATAAAAGTTAGGACTTCCAGTCAAGTTATAGAAATAAGGCTACGATATTACTGTAGGAACTTGTATTTCAGATTCAAATTCCGAGCAACTTTACATTTTTTAAGTAACAGATTATGTATTTTGTTCTTTTGCATAATAAGCTCAAATTTAGTAACTCGTCGAGTTTCGAGAATAAATTGTTCCATGATATAGGGTTCACTGTATGCCAAGTCATTTTATAAGTCAACAATATCATTTGCGGACGCTGATCTCTCTTGATTCTGTTGTGTTAAATCGTTTAAGACACAAGAAACTAGCAAGAATACTTGAACAAAATCAGTCATAAGTCTTGTGAACAATAAATAGTGCATTTATAATTTCAACTTTTTTTTGATCATATGTCTTTTTGTGTTCATAGAATCAGTAATCAATATAGAAAGATTTCCGTTTATAACAGTAATGTTTTTAGAAAAAAATACGATTATAGGAAAGAAAAGAAACTGATAAATACTTTGTCAATTTCAACGTGTGGAAAATTTTCAAATTTAGCGTTAGATTTTACACCTCTGATTCTAATGTACGCAGTTTAAAATAAACGCACGTTTCATATTTCCATACTAAATTAAAATTTCATGTAATACCGATTAAAAAAATGCACGTTTTGTAATCAGATTCTGTTTATGTTCATTTTCGTAGCTATTCATTTCAATCATTTATTAAAGGGCATCTGAATCTGGACAATTTTATCTTATCTGTTTTTTCTATTCTAGGTGAACGTCCATATGAATGTACAAGTAAGTCCACATTTGCTCTTTTTGCATATCAGAAATATTTTATTCTTCAAATATTTATAAAAGAAAATAACCCAACTTACTTTCAACGCATTTTTTTAAAAACATAATAGCTCATTTTCAAATTCTAAAACTTATGGTAAGGATGTCATAATTTCCGTTACTAATGATAATTGAATGGTAAACTTACTAGGTTCCAAAATCACTTATGATGTTCAGACACCTCATATGCCATAATTTTCTGAAAAACAGTTTGTTCTTGTTGTGTTAACTGCTTAAAATGTTTTTGTTTTAGTTTGTAAATTTCGTTTTACTCAAAGTAATAGGTATGTTAAGATGTTTTCTTGCAAATAATCATAATGAAGAAGCTGAAGTGCAAGTTCATATCGTTTTATGTTTGTTTTATGTTTTTATAACAAAGATATAAAACGATGTGTTATTAAAACAACATGTTATTTTACGCAATATTATATCAGAAAGGTTCTAGGAAAATCCAATTCGCGCCATTCGATCATTGATGCAAAGTCTACTCGTTTTTACTATGAACACGTCCCGATTTTTAGAATATACATCATTTTTCTTAAACATTAGGAAGAATTATAGAGAGAACGGACTGTCGTTTATTCATTTGAAAAGTATGCCCCTCTGCTAACCGGAAGAACATTCTCTCTAATACCGGTAATTCTTCTCAAATATTTAGCAAGTATAGAAAAAATCTTTGTTAGAAAGATATGAATCGATGAACGAATGGCATTCAAAAATAGAAGTGTGCACCGCTTCTTTCCTCATCTCATATCGTCACAGATTAAACATAAATAATATTTACTTGTCTTTTCTACATAGTTTGAAGGCACACATGTTGACTCATCAAACAAATGCTCCAAAATTCCAGTGTCAATATTGCCCGACTATTTTGACACGAAAATCAGATTTGAAACATCATATTATTAAAAAACATCAAAATGAACATTTATTATATTGTCAAGAATGTGATCTTGATTTTCCAAATGAGTACGTTCTGTAGTTGACAGGAAAAGACAGGATAATTTTACTTTTTACTTTTAGACGTTCGTTACATAAACATGAACAAACTAAACATCATGGTCAGTCTGCGGCTTCTACATATGCATGTTCAATGTGTGCATTTTCAACCCATATGCCAGATGAATTAGAAGAACATATGAATAATATGCATCGAGGTAAGAGATATTTAGAAATACTGATAAAGATTGTGTTGTGAATTTTCTCGTTAAAAAACTCTTTTTCGTATTTCTGAAAGGAAAAGCTTGTATTGATGTCATTTAGTCTTGTCCTCTACTGATGAATACAAAATGGAAAGGGCAAAAGACTATGATTAAAGTCTATTCTGTAAAAAAATCACGAATATTAATTTGTTTTTATTTAGATGAACGTACGTTTCAATGCAATGAATGTGGTTTAATGTATGCTACACGTGGCGATTTACGTCAACATACAACAAAAGTACACGTGAGTAAAGCCGTAGTACAAATCAGTAGTCCTGTTATTGAGAAAGAATTGAAAACATTTTTTGATTGAAATATTAGCAAAAGAATGTTGAAAATAGGGCTTGCCTTGACTGAAGAATACAATTTATCTTTTTCATCTGATCTAGCGTTGTGGTGTGTATGCCAATGTTGCTGGTGCTGGTCTGTCGCTTCGTCCGCCCACAAATTATATTCCAGCAAAAATTGAGCATCGTCCAATAACCACACCACGTTTACATCATACAATTAAAGAACAACAACATCAAATTTATCGTTGTACTTTGTGTTCAAAAACATTTGCAACGTTACGTACATTGGAACATCATACATATGATGTACATAATATTGATCCGTATGATAATGATTTACAAGATAATGAACAAATAGCTATGATACAAGTTCGAGGACAACAGCATGGACAAAATTCTGATTATAAACAACCACCGGTTATTGTCAAACTTGAAAGAGGTACTGTGTTTCTTCTTGAGATATAATCGGTTCTATTATTATTATTGTTTTGTGTAGATCATTGTGATGCTTATGAATTAGCTGATGATCATATTCAAACATCACATCGTCGTCATGATCAAGCTGATTATTATGATAACGATTTATCTCTGCCTAGTGGCACTGGTGCATCCACTTCATATGTTAATACTCAAGCTAAATCAGAAATGTTTGATCATGATCCGTCTTATTATAAAAATGATCAATATGAACATTATGAAACAAAAGAAGAAGAATCAGATGTTGCTGAACAGGTAGTAATTGATTTAATTCAAGATGAAGAGGCAAATGTCGAAGATGATGATAATGAAATAATTAAATATCGTTCATCGGGTTATAATCAACAACGAATTATAGATACATAAAAATTTAATGTTTCTTTGTTTTATTTCTTTGTTTAAACACTTGTATTCTTTGTTTTAGTTTGTTAGATTACCTTATCTTTTGTGTGTGTGTGTGTGTGTGAATTTTTTTTTCTCTTATTATTATACTTGTTTTGTGAATGAAATGTACTGTAAATAATGTTTATGCATATTCTTATTACTTGTTGTTGATAGTGTTTCATAAATAAATGATATAAATAAGTAAAGCTCCATTTCTGAGCAAATAATTACGCAAAACAGCGGCAGTCAAGTCCATTAGGTTACTCGGTTTTGTCGAAAATATGTGGTCGTATTTATCTTTCACAAAGTGATTATTACGAACTGTTAGATTATTGCACGATTGTGTTTGAAGTAGTCCTGCCGTTATAATGGATCACTACTATGCTGTTGTAATTTAGCGGAAATTGGCTCTTCTTACGTTAGAATCACAGAATATACGGATATAATGGAATTATTTCATTTATTGTATAAGATAGAGTATGCGATTTATGTTTAGTTGTATAAGCATGAAGAAGCATAACGAAAACTATGATAAAATATCCACATGGTAAAACTCATTGAGATATCCCTATTATCTACCGCAGAAAGCCGTAAAAATGTTTTAATTTTTGATCCTCGTCAAAACGTATAAAGTATACTTTTCGACGGCTCATTCTGCATCTGTCATTGAACTGAGCTCTTGGTATTTGACAAATATTTACTGAACGATTTTTACAACGTCCTTAAGAAATAAAACCTATTCGTTATCGAAACCGGTCCGGTTTGGGTCAAACATTCAAGACCCGGCTCTGTCTCTATGCTGACATACGCTAATATCTATCCTGATAAATGATTTCTCATAGTCTCAGTGGCGGCGGACCCATTAGGCTAGGGGAGGCCTAAGCCTCCCCTAGAAAAGGAAGAGGAAGGCTTGGGGAGGCTCAAATATTTTAGAAAATATCATAGATCTCATCTTTAGTTTACATATGGTGAGCAAAAAAGATTTTGAGCCTCCCCTAGACTGAAATCGTTCCGCCGCCACTGCATAGTCTAACGAGTACCATAGTTCGTTTCTTAGAACAGGGTATTTTGCCCATATTGATAGATAGATAGATAGATAGAATACCCTTTACCGAATATCGGTGTAAGGTGAAGATACAAGAAACATAGCTAATAAAAAATGAGGGTATAGTCCAGGTCTACGATCACTCTTAGAGTGAAGAGTTTTTGAGTGCATTCGGAGAATGCAAAAAGTGTTTGAATCTGGTCCACTTATCTAGAATCGTCGTAGAATGTAAGATGCAGTAATGTAATATCGACTTGCCACCTTCAGATCACAAAATCTGATTTGGAAAGCAAGCATCATTTTATTATTCACATGTCCCATTCAGCTTTTTCATTGAGTAGAAGTTTGATTTGTTGTTGTTGGAATTCAATTAATCCCTATTATTTATCAGTTGTTGTTCCTTCTTCTTGTATGAATTATCTCGCCGGCTAACCTATACCATAATCCGTACCCTATTTCTTTGCGCATGACTTCACATGGTTTGTGATTCCTTGCGGTTTGAACGATTTTCCGCATTTATTATTCGGACATATGTATTCATTATTGCTGTTTTTTGTTAACAGCTCAGTTATTTTTGAAAAACTGCGAGATGCTAAAAAACTAAAAGTTGACGCCTTTCATTATAAAGGACTTTTCTGATTGAATTTGAACTCAATTTTCTCAATCAAAAACTCAGATTGTAGAGAAATCCCTTCTTTTCAAAATGAGATCGATACTGCACAGTTTTGTGTTTTGTTTTGTTAAGGCGGTACACGCTATAAACAATCAAAAAATTGTGCAATATTGATCTCACTCAAGGGATTTCTTCACAATCTGAGTTTTTCATTGAGAAAATTGAGTTGAATTTCAATCAGAAAAGTCCTTTATAGCGAAAAGTGCCAAAATTTGTACCACTCAACCCTATTTAACATCTAATTATGACTTTAGACTTTTTTTTTATTTTAAAACGATACGATATAAAGATGTGACGTTCTTTTTGTAATGAAAATAAACAGAAATATTGACAACAGAATGATGTAGATATGCTTAGATACGACAAACACTAGAGAGTAAGAGACAGAACCTGGGGGCCGTATCCCAAAAAAGCTTAAGTCTGACTTAAGTCAAAATTTGGACTTAAGTCTCTGTCACTAACTTAAGTCTTTGGACTTAAGTTTTACCGTATTACAAAAAAACTTAAGTCACCGGATGGCTTAAGCCATGGAAAATGTAGTCTTAAAGTTAAGACCGAAAACTTAAGTCGGACTTAAGTCATTGACGCATTTTTCGAATAGCTCAACCATTTAACGATACAATCCGACGAAAACGACATTCTAAGGATTATAACAAATATTTCGTTACTTTACGGGTTTTTGTCCCAAGTTTGTCACTGTTATTAACAACTTTTAAAAAGTAAACAAATCACCAACTTAAGTCTCTTCGTGATACGATTTAAGCCCCCGGACTTAAGTCGGTCTTAAACTTAGACTTAAGTTTTTTCGTGATACGACTCCCTGTGCCGTAGTCATAGATATGTCTAGTCGTTCTTTTAAAATGATCTCTAATCATAGTAACAATATAGTGAGGATCATTCATCTTCTGCTGGTTTTATACTCTTTCAACTTCTTTTAATTATTAGATCAAAAAAAGATTCGATAGTTCACCTTCTTTTGTCAAGACTTTTCTTTAGTCTATTCAAGTTTATGAAGAAAAACTGAAGTCATAGCAATAGCACAGCAACCAATCAAGGATCGTCCCGTAATAGAGTTCATCAAGCTGTGAATAAAATAATGGCGGTTTTTTAATTTTAGGATGTTTCGATTGTACTTTATCCTGAACCAGCGTTTTTAATGATTAACAGGACAGCGTAGGAGAAAAATGAAAATCTATCTTAAAAATACGATCCCCAATGCGTGCTCAGTAGGGAATACAAGGACAATGTGGTAATGAAGCATCGAAATGTAACTTTGCTTAAAATTGCCATGAAAAAACTGTCCTTGACCTTCGGCTCAATATTTGCTCGTTAGAATACCTGCCCGTGCAGCTAAGGTGTCATTACGCAGCTATGCTTTTTAACGACAATTTAGAGCGACGTGCCAGATCTGTAACTTATTTAGCAAGTTTTAATCTTATTTAGTATCATTTTAATAAATCAGACTGAAAACATGACTTTCAGGCATCAAGCTTTACTATCACCTAGGGATGTTACAAGCCGTGAGACCTTACATCATAGATCACGTGTCTTCATTATTCAAAATCCCCAAGCTCTCCTGAGCTTTTGTGTCAGACGTAACCAGTTCTCTCTGCTGTATCCGAAACTAGTGCTAGGACTGGTCAAAATCAATAAAAAAAGTACCGGGCTTGATAAAGCTTGATGAAATTGACCTTTATCTGTATTTTTTAACAAGCTTTACCCAACTCAGCACTTTTTTATTGATTTTGACCAGTCCTAGCACTAGTTTCGGATACAGCAGAGAGAACTGGTTACGTCTGACACAAAAGCTCAGGAGTGCTTGGGGGTTTTGAATAATGAAAACACATGATCTTTGATGCAAGGTCTCAAGGCTTGTACATCTCTATCACCAATCTCAATCATTACAAAGTTGTTTTTTGTATAGTGTATTATATCTATAACGAACGGGTGGGTCGTCAACATCGGGTCAGAATCATTTTGTTTTTTTTCGGGCAGTTTCCTATAATTTGGAGAGTCCATCCTAAGCTCATTCGATAGCGAATTTTTCGCTTTATAAGACTGTCAAGTTGGATTGTCGAACAGAAAGTTTACCCCGGAGTAAACATCAACACATACTCTGCGTTCATACTGCGATAGGCTTGTTCCCCCGTCTTTAAAAAATGTTTCAGCTCATCAAACTGATCTCAGAACCAAATTCTTTTAGATCAAACGATAAAGAATTTTTTCTTCTACCGACCTGATTGGTCTCGGAAGTTTCAGAAGTCGTATTCGAGTTTAACAGGTGGTTAAAATTATTTTATTGCGGTGCTTTTTCGAGTAGTTAAGACGTCTCAAGCTTTTGAATAGAAACTGTTTCAGTTCTTTTTATTTTGGCATTTGCAACGAGAGAATTTAACGCTGAACAAATCTATGATTAGTGAGTATATACGTTGAAAAGTTTTCAGAGGACTTTCGATGGAAAATACAGAAGACCAGAGACTAGAGTAGATAACTCAATTTGTTCGCGCTTAGGCTCTTTTTTACGTAAGAATTCCTACACGAGACTTTACTCTAAAACTACGGTGGATACACCAGAAAAAGAAGACTTTAGAGCAGAATTTTATGATATATTTGAAATTTTAGTGCGACGTTTGTTTGTATGTCGCAGGGCTTTTTACTTTTCGGTGTATCACAGTATGAACATGTTAATATTTTAATTATTACTCCGGGAAAAAAAATTCTGTTCAACAATCCAATTTGACAGCCTGGTAGAGCGGAAAAGTCTCTATTGAATAAACTTAGAATGGAGTCTCCAAATTATAAGAAATTGCTCGAAATGATTCTGACCCGTTCTTTACGGCCAACCTGTTAGTAATTAGCGATGATAGCCTATTGTACGTCGGTAGATCCCTTATCTCATAAAAGAGTCAAAAGCAAAAGATACTGGCTATCTCGCCCTCATTCTACATATGTTATCTATAGGGTTTGAGCTCTCGTGTTGTCTTGCGGAATGGACGCTTTTTTGTATCGATAGTAAGAGTTTCTATGTGAATTATAGTTTAATCTATTTATCTCGCACAAAAAACAAAGAAAAAATCCAAAGTATATCTTTAGATGTGTGAATTATAACCAGTCTATTCTATATTCTCTTGTATTCAAATCTATTTTAATTTCGATATTATTTTAATAACATTTTCCAATTAAGTATTTCGTTTTTTTGTACAATAACAGCATTCAACGATCTGTCTGGTAAACGACTTTTTTTAATAGCAAATATTTATGTTGTTTGTTTGTTTTTTATTATCGAACTTTTTATTCGATTAATTTAACAGACGTTTTTTAAATATTTAAACGTTATTTTATTTACATATTTATATAGAAATGTTTGATAATAGAAGTAAACATGAATAAAAAGTCAGTATTCTACTTTGGGGAGTTTCCCAAAGGTTTTCTATTTTAGTTCTACTAGCTAATTAATGTCTTTG
Source organism: Didymodactylos carnosus (assembly GCA_905250885.1). Taxonomy (NCBI): domain Eukaryota; kingdom Metazoa; phylum Rotifera; class Eurotatoria; order Philodinida; family Philodinidae; genus Didymodactylos; species Didymodactylos carnosus. The sequence continues at coordinate 29,714 of CAJNOQ010000814.1, forward strand.
TTCTATCTAATTTAAGCCGTGTTATTAATATTTCATCAATACAAGAAAAAACTATTCGTTATCATTATCATTTTGACAAAGTAGATTATTATTTGATACGTTATTACCAAATATAAAAAAATGATTTTCTTATGCAATCTGTCTTTCAGTTCATCATGTTGATGGCGTTGATTCTCAAAAACATCCAGTTATCAATATCTTAAAAGTACTGATAAAAGTTGTATACAATGTCTGAAAATAAATTACTTACTAATACTAACATTAAATTTTAGTGAATTAGATCTTGATTATAAAAATGTTTACACCATCATCAAAATAGACAGTCAAAATATATGTAAGGAATGGGAAAATTGATTAAAAAACAAAATTTTATCATCAAGGATAGAGTTAAAACATGTTTAAAAAATAACTAGACAAATAGCAACTTACTCATGCATACGGAATCTAACAGAATTTATTCAAATCGAATACAATGAGTTTATTTTTGTTGTTTGTCAGTTTGTTTCAACTGCAATTGACGAACCAAGTTTCATTTAAACATGGCAAATTTTTCGAAAGTAAACTTTGAAATAAAAACATTTGTACAGGAGTCTTTTGAAGTTTTGTGACTACTAAAAAACAATTGTTTCTCACATCTTAGAATCAAATTTGTTTCTAAAAATCTTTCAAAATGTAAAAATATTTTTTATTATATTTCCAAAAAATTGAATGATTATATTTTTATTGATCATATGTAATATGATTAATACTAGTTTAGCGAGAATTGTTTCTGTTTGACCTATAAACTAACTACAGACAAATAATTTCAAGAAGAAGAAAAATAGTCTTGCTCAAAAACTGAATAAAGGAAAACTTCAGTTGAACTGTTAGTTTCATTTAAAAGAAAACAATAAACCATAGTCCATTTTTACAACTAAAAACCGACTTTTAGACTGATGGCACTTTTCTTTCAAGATTAATAGTACTTCTGCAAATGATCATTGTATATTTGAACTATGTATTTTTTCTGTTATTTTTCATCTAGATATACACAATGACAATATCCATTTCTTGTTTATGGTGTCGTCGACGATTACGCTCCTTTTTTAGTACCTATCTTATTGAAATTATTTATTCCTTACAAACTCTTTATGGTTGTTTAGCTTACACAATTGGACAATATATCTATGATTATTATTTACATTCTCATATTCCACTATCGTCCGATAATATTTCAACTAATTTTACACTTATAACTACATTATCATCGAGTCAATTACACAAACAATGTCCTCAAACTGAATATTCGGCGATTCAACAAGAATTTGCACAGAAAAAATCGTCAAATTTATTTTTCTGGCAAAATTTGCTCAGTAGTCCAGTGACTATTATAATGACGTATCTACTTGGTTTATACACAAACCAATTAGGTAATTATACGATAGCAAACTTGATATAACAATTAAAATTGAAGATAGTCGAACATTGATCTGTTTTCTATGATTTACTTTACAGAAAATATGATATACTCTATGTTTTGAAATGTTTTTTTTTCATGTACATATTTCAGGTAGAAAGTTTGTGTTGACATTGACCATGGTTGGTAATTGTATTCAATATTCCATTTGGTTATTAATTATTTATTTTCATTTGTCTGACACTTATTATCATGTGGCAGCTGTATTAGCAAGTCTTACTGGAGGCGGTAACGTAAGTGGATTTATTTTAAATTTATGGATAGTTGAATCAACTGTCGAAAGTAAACGTTCATCTCGATTTGTTCAATTGGGAGCATTATCAACAATTGCCTCAGCTATTGCGAGTGTTACTAGTGGCTATTGGATTGAATATAGAGGTTATACAGATATGTATTGGACAGCATTATTCTTACAATTATTGTGTATTGGAATTATTATTCTCTTTATGAAACCCAAATCATCAACAGTTACTTCTCACACTACATCAACATCTCATCAAAAACTGTCAGATATTATCACTGTATTTTATCCAAAAAGAAGAACACGAAAGAAATCGTTAATTTTATTATTAACATTATTTGCATACATATTTCATGTTATTGCGAATCTTTCATTTGGTAAGTATATACCATCGAAAGTGTATGTGTGTAATTTCAACATGTAATGTATCTAAAAAATTTCATTGATGAAATTTTTAAAATAGTATATAAATGATCACTTTTTCGGATCATCCCTCTTGTTCACTTTTCTCAAATATCTCATGTGCTAAAAAAAATTTTCGCTGAATAAGCCATCAAATTGACAACTTCCTTTTCTTTTTACTGATTTTTATCATTTGTGAGACAGCTTTTTTACTGTTTCTTGAATAACTACCATCTTAAATCGTTCAGACCACTGTATCAATTGCTAATCTTTCGAAGTGGCAACTCAAAGAAGTTCTAAATATAATCGAAAAAATAAAGTTTGAAAACTTATCTCAGGTATATGTTGAACAAATGAAATTGTGTAAATTAAAATATAAAAACAAATATCTATCGCTATAAAATGCTTTTTGCACTAATTTCTGGAACATACGTAGTTTGTTCCACTTTGACTTGCTTTGTAGAAAAAGTTTGTTTTTTTACTAGTTCGTTAAGAACAGAGCAGATTAATACTTTTAATACGCAAATAAACTTGTTGCACTTATTGAAAATATTTTTATATTTCGCTTATTCAAGAGTCCCTAAAAGTAATGTACTGTCTCGTACACCACCTATTTCTTAACTTTTTCTTAAGGTGTACCATTTTTGTGGTATCAATTGAATTATCCATTTTGTTGGTCTTCAAGACAGATCGGTTACTATAATACAACTCAGTCTGTGATATGGTCCGTATTAAGTGTTGTCGGAATCGAATTATTTACCATGTTAAAATGGCACGATTCTTCAATCTGTTGTATTAGTCATCTATGTTTTATTATTAGTGCTCTATGGACATCCTATGCAAAATATGATTGGCACCTGTATATAGGATTGTTTATTAGTCCATTCACATTATATCAAGGTAAAATATAATCACAATACTATCAAAGCTGTTGATTATTAACTTTTAATAATTCATTCATCTTTGTCGATAAATTTTCATACAAAGTCTTATCTTCATACATTGATTTACTATTAATTATCTCACATTTCTGTTTGTCCTTGTGACTTTGGTCAAATTGTTTTTAGTAGTTTTTTATATCCAAAGCATTCTGTTGTTCATTTCAGGTACAATAATTTACACATTAATATCTAAAGTTCTCGAACCAAACGAGATCAATGACGCGTATACATTCATTACAGAAACCAGTACAATTTTGAATGCATTTGGAAATTCATTTTTCAATTATTTATATTCTATAACAGTGACTTATTCTCGAGTGTTTACGTTGTATGTGGCAGCTATAGTTGCAATTATTCCATTTCTATTAAATGTTTGTTTATTTTTTGTAACGAAAAATATACCAGATGAATTAGATGATAAAGTGACAGAGCGTAAACCATTATTATTACCCGACAATCCATTACAAGCACCAGATGTTACGCTATTTGTTAAACCGGTGAGTGGACCAAGAAGAAATCAACGATAAAAACTAGATCAGTTGTATAAAAGACAACACATTAAAGCATATGTTTTAACATTCTTTTGCTCTACTTCGAAACATTCTGAACGAGCTTCCAGATATGATGGTCTGTGAAGTTCATGTCTTCTTGTAGTGATATTTCGGATATAAAAGTGATCTTGCAGGTATTTAAAACAATTTGATAATAATTAAAATCTCAAAAACTTTAAAAACAAGCTCTCACTGAGACAACAATAGATTGTAAAATAAATTTCTCTAGAAAATAATCATTAGAGGGTCTACCTCTTTAATAATTGTTTTGTCTGTTATATATCGTTAGTGAATTTAATTTTTTGTTGAAATGCTCTATCAGCGAGATCTTCCATCTCATGAAAACTAATTTAATTTAATTTATCATTTTGTATGACAGATAACTATCGAAGAATCTCTCTTTTCTCTTCTCATACGCCTTTTTATTATTGATCAGGTGCAATGTTTTCTGAAGTTTAACAATATGTTGTTCAGACATACTGTTCTTGTTATATAACTATATTTTTAACTTTTATTTCTTTCATTTGAACTGAGGTCTGATTTTATTATGATTTGTCGAAAAATTGAATATTTTCATTTTATTTTAGTTAACTATTTTAAGAATATTTGCTTTTGAATCAAAATAACAAATGTTAAATAGTATATTGTTGCGTTTTTATTTTTCGTTAAATTCTTTTTTTTTTGAGAAATGTATAAAATATTTTATTGCTAATAAAATACATGTGAAATAGGAGAGCTCATGAAGATTAGTACCGAACAACAACATGTCCAACAGTTATAATCTCGGTTCATTAGTTCGAGATGACTTTTTCTGCCATAATATCTAGTTATTGTTGCTCAAATACTTATGTTTCTTGAGCGTAAATCCACTTGGAGTATATTATTATTACATAATCACATGTTACTCATTCTCATTAGAAAAAACATCTATTTTTGACGACTTCTCAACACACCTCTTGATTAGCTTTCTCACTATGAAATTAACGGTTCAAATTTTATCTTGAAGAAAACATATTCCAATAAAGAAATGTTACTTGATGTATGACACTTTGAAATAAAAATAATTTTCCGATATTTTCTCGTTTGTATTCCTATGGATTTTGCTGAAAATAGCATATAGATAATTTCAACTAATTTGATGTTAGATTCAAAACAGAGTTGAAAAATCAAACAAGTGAAATTCAACATTTTTTTAAGTGTTAGATATCATCTATTATAAAATGATGGAAGATGAAAGAATTTTTTTTGAATATTTTGTCGTGTAAGATCCGGCTTAAAAGGTTTAGCATAAAAAAATCGCTCTAATTTGACGATTGAATGTTAAAATTTCACAAAATGGAACTAATCAAGAAATTTTCAACCAGTATTATTCAACATAAAAGTCAATCAAAATGCGACAACAAAACCATTTCTGATATATCATGTTTAAGCAAGATTCCGAATGAAAACGAGATCTTATTTATGCTAGGTAGTGTATTTCGAATTAAAAATGTCGGCTATGATCGTGATACAAAATTATGCAATAAGGTGTGATTTACTTATTCATCATGCACGTTTTCGAGAGGTTATTAAAATTGGATCAAGAACAAAGAGAGAATCTATTGCAATGCCTTTTCGCCATTCAGATATACAAGAAGGTTAACAAAGTCAACTGCAGAAAGATAAAACACTTCAAAAATCTAGTCATTTGAATCGCAAGGAAAAAGTATCAAAGTATGTTCATAAAACTTTTTCCTTGATTAAACTCCAAATGTTTTCAAATTCAAAAACGATTTTAAAATATATTTTATAACTCCTTTCTGGTTACAATTTATATTCGCGAACTCCTGGGGAATGTGTTCGTTCATTGATTTGTTTTAAAATAATATTTTTAAAAGCGTCAAATCGTTAACTAATGATTGCATAATTATTCAGTCTTTTATAATTATAAATATACTTTTTCTTCGTACTAACTTTATTTATTCCCAAACGTTTCGATTCACTAGTCCAATCTTCCTCAGTGGATACAAACATTAATTAAATTAATTAAAATACATATACAAATGAACAGAAAAACTTTTAACATAGGGACATTTGGCTACTTCCTAAATGCGACCGAAATTTAAGTCAATTACTGTAAAAGTGGTCGCAATTTGGAGCGAGTTAATTTATACTATTCTGCGTTTCCAAAAAGCGATCACTTTTTAATTAAAGAGTTCAAAAATTCAACAATCGTAATTTAAAATACGGTAGAACAATATACTATAAACATATATACTAAGCATATATAATTAAACAATAGAAGTAGAAACATATATAATAAGAATTGGTGACTATATGTTTATGTATCATCCGAGACTGTTCGAGAATGGAGAGGATCCATGGTACAAAAGAAAGGAACAAATACTCAGAAACTCTTTACTTCTTCGTCGTAAAACTTGGATATGAGTTTATCGGCATTAGTTAATACTCGCCACTTCACTCCAATTAGTACAGTTTGAACTTTATCGGGTAATTTTGGATCATGATTATGATTTGTGGCACTGGGTTTTGTAATCGCATCATTTTTCAAAATTCATTAACACGAGAACAAGATTTGAGTGTACAGACGTATACTGACGAGGCATTCTGATTTTCACGTTTTAACCGATATAAGTAATAATATAAAATTCCTACTTCACCTTTTTGAGCTTTTGACCAAGTAAAGTTTGTACCCATAGTTTTAAATAAAGTATGACTTTTGTCTCCATACTTCCAAATTTATATTATCAATAATACAGAACTCATGATCAAATTTTGCAACGATTAATCATGTTATTAAATATTGTTTTGCGAGAAATAATGTTTAGGATATGTTTTACTGATTATTAATCAAAACTAATCATTCTTCTCTGGGAGTTGATTCTTATTCTGAGGTTCGTCTATTACTATAGATATTGGCTTTTTAAGTACAGCTACGTATTATTTATAAACATATAGTCACCAATTCTTATTATATATGTTTTCACTTGTATTGTTTAGTAGAAAATTTAAAGTTAAAGTTCAATGACCTTCCTCAAACCTTATCAGCAGAACACCATCATCATGAAACAAGTTATTGAATTTAAATATCTTGACTGCATGTTCACATCAAAGTTATCATTTGATCCCTATCTTAAAACAAATAATCACGAAAATCAATCAAAGTCTAAACAAAATGAAATGGTTAAGAAGTAGAAAATTAGTTTCATTACATTCGGATACAGTGTTGATGTATGCATTCGATTTCTTACCATTTTACGTGTTCTTATCATCAACGCAAAAAACAGGTTGAACAGTCTTCGTCGACACATTGTTAGTATGGTCTACAATATTCATAGTTTTCTACCTCATCTACTTTTAAATATAACAAATGTAAAACCGTTAGAATAAGGAGTAGTTGATTTAGCTAGAAAATGGTGGAATAAATTTGGAAATAATGAAATTCAAAATTTATCATTAATGAGTGAACTAGATACATCAATGTTACTTGCAAGTCATTATGTAATAAAAATAAATCCTATTTCAGGATTATCAAGAGGAAGTCCTAATAAAAGACTGGTGTATCTGCTTGGCTAGAATAAAATAAACAAAACTATATGCACTGTATCTAATCCATCATAACTATTTTCGATTTTCTTCTTTCGTTTTTTTGTTTTTGTTTTAAACTACTTGTCATCTATAGATTGTGAGCTGTACATCAGTCTATTCTTGTGTGTACCCATTGTGTTCTTTCTTCTCTTATTTCATTTGTTCCCATGAGGATTATTCATTTTTTTAACATTTATACAACTCATTATATTCTTTTTAGTCTTGCGCAGGGTTTCCGATTGTTCTCAGAGATGGAAGGGGCTAAACAATTTTCTTTGCGAAAAGTGGTTGATCAAAAGACGTTTTCTAAATTTTTGGCAGAAAGTTGCTTGTAGAAAAATGTCAAAGATTTTGCTGGAAAGTCCAAAAATGTTTTTAGGAAATGACAGTTCCCTGCTCCCCCTGCTTGATCGGGAAGCCTGGTCTTGCCGATTTGTCTAAGTTTAGTTAAACAAATATTTTTATTTTATTTACAGTGAAAATATTCAGATGAAATAAGCACTGAAATAGTTTTTAAAAAGAACCGACAGACATCATATGATCTATCTTTACTTTACTGATGTTTAAGAATCATTAAAAAAGAAAACAAATTCGTTAGTGTCACAATAATTAGCCAAATACCATCAAGATTTATTTAACCGTCCTTGTTTATTATTTAAATTATTTCAATACGCTGAATATCATCTTAAATTTTTTGGCCCACTTGTTTACTGCATATATCATACATCTCTTTTAAATCCTCGTATACTTTTAACTGTTCGAAGCTTAAGCCAGGTATATTGTGTATAGCACGAATGTCATTTGGATTACATGGCAAAGAATTTTCAAATATTTTTAACGCTTTTTGAGAATATTGTAATGCTGACAAGTAATTACCAGTTGAAGAACACATCTTCGTAATATTTTTATAGATCTTTAACGCCTTGTCATAGTTGATGAATGCTAAATCAGACTTTTTCGCTTTATTATAGATATCGCCAATACTATAGTAGCATTTGGCAACATCTAAATCGCGATCAGCATCTTTTGTTAACGTGCTGTAGATATATAACGCTATATTGAGATAGTCATTAGCTAGTTTAATATTACCGTTTGTGAAATGTACCAAACCAACTTGAATGAAACTCCGAGCAATCAAAGGATGAACTAGTGATAGTGATCTATTTTTAATAAAATCTAAAGCTTTGTAGTAATAGTGCAATGCTTGTTTGAAATCTTTTTTTTGTTCAGCTATTTGACCAAGACCGTTATAACATTCAATCGTTAATTTTGGTGCATATTCGTATTCGTCGGGTTCACTTAGTACTCGTTTAATAAATGACTCAGCTTTATTATATTCACCCATTTTAAAAAGAAGATGAAACAATGTTAGAAGATTTGTTTCGTCATCAATTTTATTTTGTTTAAAATAAATGCTCGTCAAATTATAATCATCGAATTCCAAATCAACATAAGGATGATGCTCACGATCATAGCCGACATTTTTAATTCGAAATACACTACCTAGCATAAATAAGATCTCGTTTCCATTCGGAATCGTGCTTAAACATGATATATCAGCAAATGGTTTTGTTGTCGCATTTTGATTGACTTTTATGTTGAATAATACTGGTTGAAAATTTCTTGATTTTGTAGCAGTCTGCACAAATAATATTGCTTGTTGTTGATTTCTACTTGTAGAAAGAAAGCTATTCATTGATATAAATCCTCCTATACTATTTTTGATTCGATCCAGTTCATCATTTGATATTATTTGTCCACGATAGAAGGTTATTGAATTAGTTATATCACGAAGCCCGTATTCTTGCGCAAGTTTTAATTGGTCATAAATGTCATGGATAAGAAAACGAAATTCAAATAAAAAATCAATGTTTTTTATACTCAAAGCTTTGTTCAAAAGACGATAAATACAACATTCTTTGGTGTACCAACGAACAGCATTCGTTGAAAAATGTGTTCGTGCAAATTCATCAATGATTTCTAATTCTTTTGGATCATCTTTATAATTTTGTTTTAACTTGCACACAAGTTTAGTAACACTTGCGTATTTCTTCTCATCACTATATTTTAATCGTAATAGAGTATCAATGAACAATTGAAACCACATAAACTCAGCATTTTCTTTATCAAGATTTATCACAGATCCGTCTGTTGGTTGCTGCTCTGAACGAACATAGATATTCAATGGTAGTGTATCATCAAATTTATTACGTTGATGTTGATCAGTTTGTATTCTGCTAACCAACTCACTCGGGTTACAAATCACTTTGTTTATCTAAAAGAATCAAGATAGTTTGTCACTGCTGGTTTTATTGTTTCCAGATGTTATTCAAACTTATCCTTTACTTTAGGATATTCTTCGGACCACTTTTCGTGGAGGAGTTTATTTTGACAGTAAATATAGATGGCAGCCATCTGTGGTAAAGCATGTATAGCTGGAATTACTATTTGACCAAGTCTGCCCGATACGACTAAAACAATTTTTTCTTGTTTAGCTTTTTGAATATATTCTTTACATTCAGCTTCCTTATTAAACATCTTTAGGCAGTTAATGACGGTTCGCAATTTCTCTTGTGTAAGTTTATTATCATTTGTTTGTTGAACGTTTTCATCCAACCATAACAGAGAAAGTGTTTCCAAATTCAGATCATCTTCCCAGGAAAACCAAGTCTGACGTTCTGGTACAATAGATGATACATCATGACCTTGATCATATTTTTTGATTTTAGCAAAACAAGTCGGTAAAGATGATGGATTATCACCTGAAAGGAAAAAACATCAACAGATCAGCCATTGCGTGTCAACTAATGACTGTGTAGAACTAATATAACAAGCATAACTAAAATCCCAGTGGATATTCTGATTTTCCGTCAGTTTAGATATTTACTATTCGAAGGACTACGGGCTGTTGAATATGGTAAACTTAAGGTCCCCTCAAACTTATTTTGTGTTTTTCTCAAGGCTGATTTTTAGCTTCAGGGTTTTCGCCACGCACAGAAATTCTCGGTAACGATACATCGAAGAAAGAAATTGTTTTTTGATTTGTAGATAACACCAATAGCTAGGAGTTGACAGAGTCCGATTTTCAATATATGCTTCTATTTTTTATAGAAATGCGGATTTCTAAGAAACTTTCTTAGGATTTTTCAGACTTTAACATCCTGTTAAGCACCAGAAATCAGCAGATGAGAAATTCAAAAATAGCGCTCTGTCAACTCCTAGGCATAGGTGTTTACTGCAAAACAAAAGCAGCCCGAGCTCTCTATCATTTATCTGGACTGAGAATTCTTATGCGTGGTAGAAGCCTGTTTTGGACCTTTCTTGTGGCGCCCTCTCGCGAACAGTTGCTAGTGACGCCAAACAAATTTCATTAGCACATTTTGACATGATCAGCATTTCCTGACAGTCTGGTTCAGATCAGACCTACCTGGGATCGCGTAGATTTCTAATCCGGAAGGAGGACTTAATAGGATTTTGGCTGTGTTTAACCAATTGTTTGGATTAATCGGTATTGTTTCTTGTTCCACCGGGGAATTACTGAAATAAACGATTAACGTTAATAAGTTTAGTGACAGCTATTCATTCTGCGATAAGTCTAAAGCAAATTACCTGAAATGGAACAATAGTATGTTTTGATTGTTTAGAAATTTGGACTAGAAAAGCAGGAAACTAAGGAAAGGAAATGGATTTACTAATCTACAAGTCATTGCAATAGTGAAATTTTATACCATGTGAATGATCGGCTATTACTTGCTATTCACTATTTTGGACGTAAAGCCTTTTACATTAGAAGA
>CAJNOQ010000815.1:0-40674 GCA_905250885.1 Didymodactylos carnosus
TTCAACAGACTATTGCGAACTAAATAGCTGTTTAGCTTCTTATAAATTAACTTTTCAAATATTTTCGATAGAATGGGCAAAAGAGTTATAGGCCTGTAGTGTCTCGGATCATGCCGATCGCCAGATTGGATTTTTTCATTGGATTTTGGATTTTTTCATTGGATTTTTTGACTTTTAGAGAATGTACGGGGAACCCTTGTTGCCTGAACGTCGTTTACTGCAACAGAAAAGATAGATCAAGCATTTTCTGAAGAATAAAACTGAAATGGATTCTCTATTTTCAAAGACATTTCTCTTAAATTCACAGAAAAAAAGATGTATACAGATTCTGTATGAAAAAAGTAATTGAAATCCAATGAGAACAAAACAAAAATTTGAAAAAAAAGTGATTTAGGGTAGATTCGAACATCTAACCTTCCACCATCCTGAATATTAAGAAGCACAAACTCTCACACTTGGCTATCTTATAGCGTTCAGCACTAGTGCTGCTTTTTCCCCCTTGGCAGACTATGGACGTCGCAACTTGTGCGCAGCATAATTGCTCTCTAATTTAATATCTAATATGGATGTATAAATTCGTTCGCAATAGGAAACAGAGACCGAAATAGGTTATGTTGGGCGATTTCTCTATCGTCAAAAAGTCTTTTCGGGTCAGATAGAATCAATGAAACCTTTCAAAAATTTTAAGGTTCGAGTCAAGCTGGACTGAAAAACGAACCAGTTTCGGTCTCTGATAGACAAGAATCGCTTGAAATGTGAATTATAAAACCAAATAAACTTAGAATTATGCATCGTTCTAATATCGACTGATATAGCTGAAAAACATGCTCAATAAACGCTTCATCCACAAACATCTCTAGTGAGATTTTCCTTTATAATTAGAATTGCACGTAATCGTCATTAGAGTTCCTTTATTAAAGAAACAAAACTGATAAAATAGTAGAAAACTATCTTTATAACAAAGACATAAAACAAATTTACAATAACAAGATAAAATTAATTATCACAATTAATGTTTGTTTTCTTCTTTGTAATGTAGATCTGCAATTGTCGCACAAGCACGCGTCAACGGTAATAGTATAAGAAGACCAGATTCACCACCCGCTGCACACCATGTATGAGAACCAAGATTAGGATTAAAACGAATCTAAAGTATGTAGAAAACCGCAGATGAAGATGTCAAGATAGTCTCCATTGAATGATTATATACTTTATGCAAGGCATTCAAAGAATAACTACCAGCTTTGCTAAAATCGTCTTGTTTACTGACAAAATTTGACTACAAATGGAAAAAAACGAAATACTTTTATTTCTACAGTCAACGAAAATAATATAATATTCACCTCACAACAGGCATTTATATTCAAAGAATATTTTTTGATTAATTCAGAATACGCGCCTTTTTCATAGGTATCATCACAGTCATTATTTATCGATTCATTTTTACTAGTTGTAAGTGAACCTTTTTGATTAACTAAAGAATAAATAAATAACAGTTTTAGAGAATAAAGCCATATTTCTTAAAAATGACATTTGTGTCAAACCTTGTTTCAATGGCGATGATTTACTGTTCGAACTTATTGATTGTTGACTGTCCCTTGATGATTTTTGCAAGAATGATGGTATATTAAGAATTTGCTAGAACAATAAAATAACGTTGTTAACAATTCATTTTCAAAATTAACATGAAACTCATACCACACGATATTTTGTTGAACATTCATTTTTTCTTGTCCAACGAACAAAATTTGTTAAACGATAAAAATACACGTGTCCTAAAATAATAATCAAACAAGTGTATTTTTATCTCTATTTGCATATACATACCATTTGAGTCACATAAAACAGCTGAATCAAGCCAGTCGGAATAATCAACACTTAAAACATGATCAGGTGTCGGTTGAAAATAAATATGTTTTGGATGACTATTGTCAATATCGGCACATGCTAAATAAGCACTCATTCGAGAAAATATCCTACGTACAAATATTATAAATGGTAAAATAACCAACAAAGAAAAAAATGTACCTACGGTGTAAATTCTTTCACACATAATAAGTCACCGGTCAATGTTCGTACAGTACATTCAGTTCCACTACTTTCAACATCAATTACAGGTTGATGACTATCGTTCATATCCCAAACACTACAATAAAAAAAGACTTGTCAGTGTTGTCCTGTCGGGCAAAAATGTGAAAACTTTTATCTTTAGTTTCTAAGAAATATTGTTAAAATATAGTAAACGCTAATACCGCGGCAGAAAATCAATTCAAAATCAACAATAAATGGGTTGAATCACGTTTAAATTGCGTTTTTGTTGCTGACTCTCTTCATAAATTTTTCTAGACAGTACCTCAACCACTCCCAGACGTCAGCCTCCAACGGGTACGTTAATATCAAAGTTAAGGACACCTTTATTCAATAACGCGTTTCTATTAAACTGTAGATCTGACCAAAGTCACATATATAAATCTAAATCAGCAATATATCTGCTAATCTCCGGCTCTATAGAGAGATGTGCCACCAGATGTCACGAGGGAGAGTGTCCCGTGTCCATCCCGGTCCATATTAAGTAGAAAAGCTGAAATGCCTTTTTCCCAAATAGCGGGAGATGTACATCAATATATGAACTATTGAACGGCATTAAATGTTTGTTTCATATGTATTGTTTCATGTGCAAAAAATACCTGAGAAAAGTCACAGTCGAAAACTAGCCCTAAAACACATGGGGGAGTGGTGACCCTAGTCGAGACTCCCGGTAAAACTCCCACGGGACTCCTGTCACGAGGTCCTGCGGGATCCTGCAGGATCCTGTAGGAGTCAGGTGGGACTTTCAAGGGATTTCTCAGGACTCCTGACGACTCCCGTGGGACTTCTGTGGAAGTTTCGAGTCCTGCGGGAGTCCAACGAAAGTCCTCAGAATCCTCAAAGCCTACGGGAGTCTTCAGGAGTCCTGAGAAATCCATTGAAAATCCCACCTGACTCCTACAGGATCCTCCAGGATCCCGCAGGACCCCATGACAGGAATCCCGTGGGAGTTTTGCCGGGAGTCTCGACTAGGGGAGAAGGTTTCTGTTATGGTAGTCGATAAACTTCAAAACAAAACGACATAGATTCTCGATCTAGAGGTCCTCAGCTATGAACTAGTGAACAAGTAAAAATAATAGTAGGTTTCAACTAATGAAGTTTCTGAAAACATAGGTTTAATGCACCTTCCAAAATCTTCAATCTCGCTCAAACTTCAATTGTTGCACAAAATTCTTCTGTCTATGCTGCATCTATGATCTTAGTGGTGAATAATGTCATCGTTCTTGGCTCTCGCTATAGGTTTTCCAAAACCTCCTAGTTTCTTCAAGTAAAATCTATTTTCTCAGTTCAAGAACACTTTTAGGAAAAAATGAGGTCGTATTTGGAATTAGCACGCAAAACTGCAGCGAGAAGAATAAACGGAAAGTGTAAAAACCATAGTCACTCAATAAAAAACCTTCTATAAACTTCAGCCCTCATTTTTTCCTTCTTATTAAGGAAAAAGTGTGAAAGTTTTTTCAAAAACACCGATCAAAATACTGCTTCTGAAAACACACAGGTTTTCAACCTTACCTAAATCGTTTTGCCATTCCGGAAACTGTCATAACAAAACTATCGGATTCATTTAAAAATTTCACATCTCGAATAGGTGTAAATGATATTTGAATTGTACGTATAGGCCAAATTTCTTTTTCACCATTTTTATTCTAAATGAATAATAAAAGAAAATATTTATTATTAATAAAAAAGTATTAAATAAGAATTGAATGTATTTACTGTTTGTGTGAGATACGAAGCGGTGATATTAACATTGAATAATGCAATATAACCATTACTGTATGATGAAATTATTCTTGATGGATCCAATTTACTCCAATCAATTGATAAACATTGTGGTAATGAACCATGATGATTTAAAGATAATTTTAATTGTTTTGTTGAGTTATAAAATGGATACACTGTTGTTGTTGCTGATTTATCTGACGATTGCTCAATAATATTATGAATATAAATATGACCAGAACTACACGCAGCAGCTAAATATCCTAAATCATTTTTATTATGTTCATGATTTTGATATGGTGCCCATTTTAAATTCCAAATAGCACCGGATTTTTTTATTGGTAAATAACAAACGAGTCGATAATGTTTTGGATATGTACATGTTTTTATATCAGACAAATCAAATTCCCATAACTGAATACAATTTTTATACGTATAATTTTCGTTATAATAATGTTTATTAACGAGAGATGAACGTGTACCACCAACAGCTAAATATTGTTTATTTGACAAAGAATTTGTTGTCGGCATTGTCAACCAATCTATTGCATAAACAGGATTGCCCGTATTTAATGTAAAAAAATTATTATGAATAATAGACTTTAATGATGACAAGGATATTGTCGATTTTATACAAGAATTTTCAATCTATATAAAACAAAAACAATTAATTGAACAATATTTGATAAAAATAAAAAATTTCTATTCATACATCTTTTGATAGTAAAACAGCATTATTCTGTGACAAATAATCATGGATAAATGTATCATCAGTCACATTTTCAATCTTAATTTCGTTCTCATTATTCAAATAATCAATTCTACATTCTATTTTGGTACTTTGTTGTTGATGACGTAATTTAAGTGCTATATTAAATGCATTTTCATTTAATGTTAATGGATGAACTTGAGAAAAACAAAGAAAAAGAAAAAGAAATAATAATTATTTAAATTTATCATTAAATCAAACTTACGTGGAATATTTCCATTATCAAGATCATTTCTATAATTTTTCCATTGTTCACTTTCTGTACCAGATGATATAATTGACTGTCGTTTCGTTGGTGTTATTGTTGATTGTCGTGTTTTGGAAGTAGTTGTCGACAATTTTTCTACTTGTTCATTGTCAATGGAAGAAGTTGCTGACGAAAAAAAAAGAAAAACGTTCGATATTATCAGTTTTTGTGATCAGTAGAATTTAAAATCATTTTTAAATTAACCTTTTCTCGATTTGACCGATTTCCGTCGATCATTTTTCTGCTGTGGTTCAAATACATCTGATCGATATGCTAATTAGGAGAAGAAGAAAACAAAATTCTTATATTAATGATTGTATGAAAGTATTTCTCATATCCAATTTGCAGAAAACTATGAAAACAAATAATTTGAACATTTACGCTTAGCCATTGAACATGTTGATTGCCAGTGTGCATCTAATTTTTCCCATGTTGAATATTTTTCTTTTTTATTTGATGGTGCACAATCACAAAATGGACATTTTTCAACAAATTTCATTTTAGCAAATTCTTCTTTACATTGATTTGATAATTCTATTGAAAGTATAAATTGACCGTGTGCTCTATATTGAAACTAAAATAGAAGAAATTAATTTTTATCTTTTTTTTTGTTTTGTCTTTTCATTTTAGTTATACCTGATCCTGTGATGCAATTTTTAAACGTTTTCTTTTTCCATCATCTTCTTCATCCGAATAGTCATCGTCATTGTCATAATGTTCATCATCAGAATTTGAAATTTTTCGTTTCTAAAAAAAATTTTTTATTTGTTTAAAAAAATTATTTCTAAGACAAATAAATATCAAATTTACCGATTTTTCTCGTTTTTTGGGTGTCTTTTTTATTGGTTGTGGATCATAATGCTATATAATACACAATATAGAAATACTTTTTTTTAAATAATAAATACATAAAATGTTAGTTATATTACCTCATCTCGAATATGTTTTCGAACAACATTGACATGTGTATATTTTCGACCACAAAATAAACAATAACAATTAGTTTTTGGTAAATTTAAATTTTGACATTTATTATAAACATGATAGATAAAACCTTCTCGTGATATAAATGTACTATGACATAATGGACAGGTAAAACTTTTCCCATTGACAGATGAATATGATAATAATTTTGTTATATCCGGTAAATCAGGATAGGCATAACCAATTTCATGATTTAATAGATTCCATGCTTCGGGTTTAAAAAATTGTGGTGGTAATATTTGGTCGAAAATTTTTTTTAAATCACCATTATTTTCATTCTCATTTTTATCATTTCTAAAAGCAGAAGAACCTACAACTATTATCAACAATGAAATTACACATACATCAAAAATTATCTGTACAGTATAGAGTTTTGAAGTGAGTGAATCAGAACTTTTTAAGGATTTTGACATGGACTTTTTACCAAACTATTCCTCGTCATGTCTAGTATACTGTAAAAAGAAAACGGTTTGAATTCCAAGTGGTTTTAGATTCGTTTCGCAAAACTAAGAATTTAGGTTTTTTTTAATGGCCCAAAATTATCCGTACAGCAGAAAATATTTGCTTTTTCTCGTTCAATAATACATTTGAAAAGATGCGAGCGATAGCATTCGATAACTGGCTTCCTTAGCAACATTCTGGAAACAAAAGCTTTTTCAAAGCGTGGTTATATCGGCACTGATGGTGTTCCGTTTTTCCGTGCGCCTTTCTCAATGAATTGCTTGTATGCTTGGAAGGCAATGTGATCAAAGGTTGAAGAGGACCTCATTTCGAAGAGTCGAATCTCTTCTACAATACTGCATAAGGAAAATAATTTTTTGGATGAGAAACTGTGGAGATAGAGTCAAATTAAAAGAATCTAGCACATGCGCTAATTCAAAGAACATTCTGAAAAACATGCAAAACGTTGCCATTTTATTTCTAAAACGAGTGTATTCTACTCAGATTTTGTCGCTCTTTCCGATGGCATGTTCAAACAGTTTTTAGGACTTCCTGTGCTTGAGATATTGTCATTTGACGAAAAACCGGTCGCTCGCCGGTTAGAGTCGAACTTTCGTGACCGAAACTACAAGCTCTGAAAAATTTTTTGTTTCCAGAATGTAGCTAAGAAAGCCAGCTATCGAACGCTATCACTCACATCTTTTCAAAATTTTTATTGAGAGAGAAAAAGCAAATATTTTTTGCTATATGGATAATTTTAGGCCACTCAAAAAACCTAAATTTTTAGTTTTGCGAAACAAATCTAAAACCATTTGGAATTCAAACTGTTTTCTTTTTACAGCATACTAGACATGACGAGGAATAGTTTCGTAAAAGGTCCATGCATAATATTGTTTCTTTAAAAAGTTCTGATTCACTCACTCCGAAACTCTATGCTGTACGGATAATTTTAGACGCATGTATACGACACAAAACACTGCTTACATTCCGGATGATTTCTGTTTTTTTGATGCATTCCCTCTTAGTTGTTTACCACGACGTTTGACTCCCTCTGTATGCGTAGCCATTACTAATCTAAAAATATAAGCAATTTTATCCACTATGTGCAAAATAAATGATCGACGTCAATTGTTTAGCTTTTAGGATGGAAGGTTATTCCAAATCTCAAATATAAAGCAATACACATTCGTACAATAAAATTTCTATTCGAAAAAAACAAGTTATTTCAAGATTAGATCGACAATTCATTGAGTTTGGCATACTACAGTGCACTAGTCTTTAATAGTTGCCTAAAAATGTAGTAATTTGTACACCGTGCGGTGAGAGCGTGTCAAGAAAAGAAAAATTTTAACTGACTGAAATTTTGTTTTACGTCTAGTGGTTTTATTTTTTACTTTCTACATTTTTTCAGCTTTCCTCTTAATATTAAATGATTCATAGTGAAAATCTCTCATTCAAACAAGTTGAGTTTCTCATAAAATTAAAAAGAATCGAATAAATTAATTTTTCTTTTATCAGTATCAAATTGATAAGTTTTATGGTGTAAAAAAAAGTGTACAAAAATATAATAAATAAGAAAGTGACAAAAAAAGTGTGAAAACTAGTCGTAAAAATATAATTTACTAATTCTTATCGAAAAAGAGAATAGATTTTATATTAACGTATGGCCAATTTGACATTTTTTTCTAATAATTTTTCTTTAATGTTCTTTGTTAATGTTGAACTCATTATTTGAGCTAAAGTTGTATCTGTAAATAATCTCGGTAGAACGTGAATACATTCATTTTCTAATGGATTAATTAAAATAGCAGCAATTATATCTTCTTGTGCACCAAGTATATCCTAGAAATAAAAACAAAATGTATATTTTTACATATTCAGTTGATCTTTGTTTATCTAATGTATAAACAAGAATTATAATTTGAATATAATTATTAATGATATGGTTAAACTAGTTTAATCTGTCTTGGTAAATGTGAGTCAACATGAATACTAAATAATAAAAATTGTCTTACATCCATTAAATATTTTACTCTAGAGCGTGATACATAATATTTAGCCACGGATGGATTAATATCAATCGCTTTTGTTAATTGAACACAGGATTCCTAAGAATTAAAGCAAATATTAGACTTCTACTAATAAATGGACGTTCAAATAAATAATATATTATTGATTAAAAACATCGATAAAAAATCTTACTGAATAATGTTTTTCTTTGTATTCCCGTTCAGCATTCATAAAAAACATATGAGACATACGTAATTTCACTTCATTCGTAGGCATAATTTCTAATGCTTGCTCATAATCTTGAATTGCAAATGTCGTCTGTGCTTTGGCTAGGAAACAATCTAAAAGAGAAAAATAATTTATCTAAAGTTTTCTTTTTAAAACATATTTCGATAGAATAATCAAACCTCCTCGATTCATATATAATTCGTATGTTGATTTTTCATCTTTAATTGCTCGATTCAACAATTCGATTGCTTCATCATATAAACCTTTTTCTAAACATTTAATTGCAGTAGCATTGTAAATAAAAACAAGTTGTTTTTGAGCTTGTTGATATAGACGATGTTGTTCATTATGATTTAATTTATCGAATACCAGAAGACATTCATCACTAGCTAATTCAAATTTTTTCATGTTACGATAAATAATACTTCTAAAATAAATAAAAAATGGGAACATTGAAATGACATTGTAGAATATTTTATAAGAAAATAGTCACTTTTGAAGATGATATTCAGCTTCGATTGGATATAAATCAATAGCTAATGATATTGATGCCAAGGCATCAGTCAAACGATCAATGATACACATGTGAACAGCTGAATCTCGTAGACCATCTGATGTTTGTTTTAAAGCGATCATCATTTTTCGTGCGACAACATGTGTTTCATCGAGTAACAATGCATCGCGAACATCATAGTAACATAAGGCCAGCTAAAAAACAACAATATCAATGTTTCGTTTTTGACAAAAACTATTTGACAAAAATTTAATTTTCTTGCCTATCATAAGTTGAGAAAACGATCGTAAGAAGAAAGTCAAGAAAATGTTAGCTTTTCATTGCTGTGTATTCATGTGATATTATACAAAAAAGTGTAATAAGGTGAATAGAGAAGCATTTTCATCGTCATCGCTAAAATTACTCGAACAAAGTGAAAAAAGTATAAAAAAGAAAACAAGTGAAACAAAGAGAAAATAAAAGATTCTTGAGAATTAGAACATCTGCATCTTGTATTAAGTATTTTTCTCTATATAAATAATAACATTAGATAGTAAAATATTTTTGACTACTATTTTTTTGCAATTTCAATCATTTGTTGATCACTAAAAAATGAAGTCAATTTTCGCTTTTATTTTCACAATCTTTGTTGTTACCTGTGTTCACTGCGCTGATGTTGATTTAGTAGCGGATAATATTCAATTTCAACGTGGACTTATGAGTATATGGGATGCAATTTAACATTATTCATAAATGAATCTATTTTTAAACTATTTTTATTCTATAAAATATGTTAACATTATTTTTGGTCATCATTTGTGAATGTTATCTTAGTCCATTTGTAACACCGATTGCTCATCATTTGGATACTGCTCTTGCAAATATTCATAATACCGGTACGAATGTTGTAAACACAATAACAGGTGCAATTGATACTATAACACATTTTATTGGCTCACAAATCAACCTCATTGGTAAACGAAGTGAAATGACACCATTACAAAATCTATTGTTAGAGTTAAAAACATTTTTAAATGAATTTAAACAAAGTATTATGAATATATTCCAAAATGTTCTGTCACATGTTGTTCTTCGAAATTTAAATAGTATCGTATCACTAGATGATATAAAACAACAAATTTTATCATTACAAACATTATTACAAACACATATTACCAATTTAAAGGAAATATTAAATACACTCAACATAAATTTGAATCAACAATTATTAACAACGGGTATGAATGTATTACATACATTACAACAAGCACTTAATTCCATAATGTCAACATTATAATGATAAAAATAAATGGAATTTTTTGCTGTTATTTTTGGCTTGTAAAAGATCAATAAAATATACTATATCAAAGTATTCAATACAATAGTAGAAACTTAGAATAATCACGATACTATTACTGTGAAAGATAATTATAGCGAGAGCATCTTAAAACTTATAATTCAAGTTAATTTAAACTCAAATCTAAAGAAAAAAGTTACTTTTAATATAACACTGACTAGTATGTTAATCTAATAAGAGATAAGAAATATTCCTTGACTAATACGGTTCATTTCGTTCAAGAGTGACTATCCACACGATGTATAATCGAATTAATTTATAACCAAACAATTGATATAAAAACTCAACAAAATACACGATACGATATCAAATAGATTGAATAAATATTCTTAATCGATTTTCTAAAGTAAAAAGTCAAAAATGTGCATATTATACCTTATTCTTTTCTTTATAGTATAATCGAGCTCGGACAATCAATAAATCTGGATTTTGTGGATATTGATCAATTATTTGACTCACTAACGTCGTTGCTTCATCGATTTTATTTAAGGCAGTTAAACACATTATACTGGAGAAAAGGAAGTAAATTAAACAGAAAAAAAAAAGACAATTTAAAATCTTAGACTTACCTGTATATTTGAAATGGTAAATTAAATACGTTACCAGAATTTGCTATAACACTAATAGCTTCTAAATAATGTTTTTGATCAAAAAATGTTATACCATGTATAAATTTCATTAAAGACGATAAATATATTATCATTTTATTCTCTCAAAATGTATGATTAAAACAAAAAAGGATATAAATATAGCGTAAAAATGATATTTTTTCATTCAATATTTTTTCTTCTTTATTAACAATTGGTTTTGATGATGGTGATTGTTCTTGATCTTTCGTTACTACTTGATATGATAAAATAATTTTTTGAAGAGTTAGTAAAGCACTTTGAAAATCGCATAATTCTAAATAAAGTTGTGCTCTCATTTCATAAAATTGACTATGATAAGGTATTAATAATAAACACTTGTTAATATGAACTAATGATTCTTCATAATCATGTTGTTCGATTCCTTTTAAAGCTTTATCAAAACTAGAAACTAATGATTAGAGTAAACATGAACAATTAAAAGTTACTTACAATGATTTACAATGTTGCTGTGTTACATTTTGTAGAGTAACCTTTAATCCATCATCTAAAATAATTCTCCTAATTGATAACTGAACTATTTATTAAGATTAAGTTAATTATCAATCGTTTTACCCATTGTCCATCTTTTTGGCAAAAGGCTATCATTCGGATAACGTTCATACATGTCTTCGTTCAATTCTGTTGAAAAGAGTTCATTCTAAAATAAAAAAATAAATATATTTTTTGATAACAAACGAATATATCATTCTGCAAGTCATACATGTGAACACTATTAAGCAGTGAACAACGTTATTCGAAAGAACAAACACTTATTTAGGACCACTTACAATTTCCTCTTCTTCTTTCGCGTCTTCACTAAAAATCATTTATTTTTTTTTAAAAACTATCTTGCTACATTTTTTTTTTCTTCTTTTTTTGTAATAATTCGTACAACTTACTTAATAATAGCCGCGGGCCATGTATAAGCTGTCAATTGTCTACGATTTTCATCTTCATTTTGTGTTGTATCATCAAAAGTAAGAAAATGTTGTCGACTTGCGCCAGCTTTGACGTTTTTAACATCTTTTTTATATGTTTTTGTCAGTGTTATGGGATCTCGTCTGTCAACCCTCAAATCATCGTACGAATCAGACATTAAACTGTTTGTAAAGATATTTTTCTAAAATAAATTTGACTATGATTGATCATTTATATTTGGGAAAAATGCTAACAGAATATTGTGTAAAATTTTTTTTGTAATAATCCAACTACCAAGATATGACAATGAAACATTTTAGTAGCTACGAAGAAATAAAGTACCATTTTGGTTATAAATGTGTACACGCATATCTTGACGTTTTGCACGAATAAAATCCATTTGCTAGTAACGCATTTCAGCAAGTAACAACAGAGATAACACGAAAACATACTATATTTCAAATATAACAACATCAATAACTAAGAGAAAATCAACTTAAACTGGTTAATAATTATGAAGTTGACGTTTAAATAACATGTTTTGTTTTGTAATCTTATAATGTCACGAGATTCAAAAACTGTTCAACAACAACAACAAAAAAACATATAAATACGAATTACATAGAAAGAGAATAAATTTCGAAGAAAACGATTTGTTTGACTATAATAAAGACATAAATGACTATTGCCAAGAAATTCTCTCCCTTTTACATGACAGTAAAAAAAATAAACAACATTTTCTCAGAAAGATGTTCATTTATGCTCTCATATTAATTAATCATTCTCATAAAGATAATTAGAATGTATGATGAGTGTACAACAAAGAACAATAACCAATTGTGTTCAAATATATTTATACATACACACCAAAAAAAGGTTATACATACAATAGGTTATTACAAAATCAACAGAATATCTGATGTCCAAGGTAGAAATATTAACTGAAAACGAGGAATAATGTTCTTGGAATGATAAAAAAAATATATGAGAGAGACAGTATATCCAGATCTTTCTAAAGAACCTTTAGAAAATTATCTATGCGCTAATGAGTAAAATACTTGTAAAAAGAGTAAGTCTCATACTTGTTTATGCGCATTCAGTTCTATCACATGTTTCTCACTTGAAAATATATAACAATTAACAAACAAAAAAAAAAAAAAAAAAAGAGAAAAGATCGATAATGATCAGTGTTTATGGGAGAAGTCACTGGGTTACTTTCTTTTTTTTAAATTAAACTTATACGTTTGCAGAAGACGATATGCTCTTCTTCTTTTTTTTTAAACATAATATTGTACAATGTCACTTGTTTGTTTTAAAATTTTTTGATTAAGTATATNCACAGTAATAGTATCGTGATTATTCTAAGTTTCTACTATTGTATTGAATACTTTGATATAGTATATTTTATTGATCTTTTACAAGCCAAAAATAACAGCAAAAAAGAGAAAAGATCGATAATGATCAGTGTTTATGGGAGAAGTCACTGGGTTACGTATAGAAATGATCGTAGGCACAACAAAAAAATATGTATGTACATGTTACATGTAAAACAACACTAAACAATTGTTTTCTATTGATTTTTAAACAATCAATAAGACTCTTACTAATGTTTGGCAACGTCTTGTTCTTCTAATCGTTTCAGTTCTTGTAATACTGGTATAGATAATAACATATCATGATCTAATTTATCCCACAAAATTTTAGTTGGTCTTGGAAATAAACGTTTTGTATAGATATATCTTCTTGGTGTAACAATTATATCTACAGGTAAATCATGTTCTTCCATCAGAGAAAAATCATTAATCAATTGACTTTCGTGGACAGTTGTAACCACAATTGTTTTTGAATTGACAGCTCCTAAAAAAACATAGATAATTTATCTATTTTGAACAATTTAATTCACTTAAAATAAAAAACTTACCCATTTCATTCATAATTGCGTACTCTAAATCTCCGTAACCTTTTCCTTTTCCAATGCGTGCTCCAGTTACAGGATTAACTACCACTGAGGCAACGACAACAATATCAACATGTATCTGTTTTAAAGCTTGTAATTGAACCACAGTGCCCAGTTCTGCAGCACCTGTTTTACTGCTTGCCCATTCTAATTCTCGACGTTGAAGAAACTTTGGATCTAATTTATAAAATAATGCTGAACCTAAAAATAAAAATAGATCCTCAATTAGCATTATTAAATTTACAAATGTTAGAATACATACCTAATGAAGGTGTTGGAGTGAGTAGAACTTTATTGTACAACAGTGTCAAATGTCTAAGTGGTTCTTGAGCTAGTGATGGATTTACTTTGACAACACGTGCCTTTCTAAAACAGTCTAATTTAGCAAAATTATCGGCGGCTACTTCAGAATATCTAAAATGAGGTATTCGACCATGTGCCGGACGTGGAAAGCGGACTTCATTTTTCATTTCCATCAAATCCCATATTAACTATAATAAAATAAAAAGAAATGTTAATCAAACAATATTTTCTAACAAAATATTATACCTGTCTTGCTTTTGCTTTGAATAATTTTATATTTTCATTGCTATCATTATTAATTGTTTTCAATGAAAATGGTTGACAACGTTGTTTTAACCATAAATCCATTTTAACTAGAATATCGCTGACTGCTTTAAGTTTGAGAACATTATCGCATGCAATATATTCATCATAAATATCTCTAATACATATCCATTCATGAACATAATCTCGTCGTTGATGTTTCATTTTATGTGGATATTTTGTTGGCACACGTTGTCGATTGTCTTCACGATTATTACTGTTATTGGTATTATTACCTGTTTTGTGTTCATCATATGAAACGGGATTTGGATAGCCAATTGAATTACATAAAATTGATGAATTATAGTCGACATTTAGTGCACATATGCTTAAATCAGATGTTGGATCAGTTGAATAAAACATACAGCGATGTTTAAAATCGAGACGTTGTTCAATCATTGATAATAAACGTTCATGTACGGGTGATAATGGTGCTGATGATGCTGATTTTGATGATAAACAGGAATCTCTTCGCTGAGCTGTTGTATAATTTTCTAATGATGGTGAACTATTTTCAGTAGCCTCTTTATCTGTGTCAGGGATTTCTTGTGATAATTCTTTTAACATTTCTGGTCGATTTACGTTAAGTAAACCACATAGAAAATCAGATGAACAAATAATCTCACAAATGGTACGAACAGAACCAGCTCTCAACATTGTTACTTCATATGGACCAAGAAAATAACGATCTCTTTTTCTTGTAAAATCATAATAAAGTATCATATGTGGTATTTCTTCGATCATTGTAACAGGAAAAAACATGAGTTTCATTATGACGATATTTTTCTTTTTTTACAAAACTACAACTAGAAATAATAAAATTAAAAGACCATAATAAGTTACTATAAAAAAATAAAATGCTACTGTTGATAGTCGATATTGGCTTAATCTAAAACGGAAAAAGAGATCAGAGTTAATTAATAGAAAAATGTGACGAGTATTAATAATTAGTCCACATTTTATTTTTTATTTATTTTCTGTAGGATAACTTTAATGCTTCAACTATTGCAAACACATACAGTCGATCAGTGAAAAGAGCGGTAACAGTGATAGTGAGAAATTATGTTTTTCTCTCATGTTTTTCATTTTAATAGGTAAAATATGAGTCGAACAGCAGATTGTAATATCAACATTTTATTAAAATAATAATTTAAAAAGACTTTTAAAAAGGCTTTTAAAATAAGACTTTTAAAATTTTATTATTCATCTGCCCATAATTAAAATATCAATCCTAATTTTGAAGTTTTATTTTTAAAATGTATTGCTCTATTTTTTAATAAAATCTTGATATTATTATAAGTTGCTGTTAAGTTTGGATTATTCATTAGAATATAAATATTTGTTATTGTTTTTTCAATATTTATTACACTTTCTGTTAAAAAATAAGTGAATAACACTAATTTTTTACCAAAAACAATTTGAAATTTTAATTTAAGAATTATGTATAATAATGTTCATTTTATCTGCAGTTTTATTTATCAGTTTCGTATTTCACGAGTATTATCGTAAAGAGTAAGTAGAAGAACCCCCCCCCTCACAAAAAACAAACTTTTTCAACAAGATAATAATAAAAAAGAAAATACTTCACTAGACTAGATACATAGAACACTCAAACAAGAAAAAAAAATTTAAAATAGGTGAATTTCATCGTTAACACAAAAAAGCAACAATAATATACTTAATCAAAAAATTTTAAAACAAACAAGTGACATTGTACAATATTATGTTTAAAAAAAAAGAAGAAGAGCATATCGTCTTCTGCAAACGTATAAGTTTAATTTAAAAAAAAGAAAGTAAATCATCGTTACTAAGTACACGATAAAAAAAGAAAAAAAAATTTTGATTTAAACAGAACCGGCTGTGTTAATGGAACAAAAAATAGCACAGATATAGAGAAAATGAATAATTTTGATAAGAATGTTTTTCAAGTTTGAAATTGTCCAGTTACGAAGTGAATCAATTTTTTTAAATCATAATATAATGATTCATTTAGATAAAATTGTGACTGAGAATAAAAATAATTTCCATTAAATTGATTAAAATTCGGCAAATTGATTAATATACGAAATAAACATTTTTCTTTTAACGTTAACATCCACCGAGGTTGTTGTAATTCTAAACCGATACATAAACGTATAAGATCATTGATTGTTCGAGTTGACTGTTGTTGAGATTTCCAAAGACATTTAGTATTTACTGATTTTGTTATTGGTTTTAGTAATGATGAAAAAAATGGATGATGCAAAATATTAGTCAATGATATACGTTTATCGGGTAAAAATTGAAACATATTTTCTAATAAATCATATAGATTTTCTTTAGTATATAATGTCGATTGTTGAGATATATATTGAGTTGCTGTTGAATAGGAAAATATACTTTTTAACATATAACCTAAACGTAGTTGATTACTGTCAAAATCAATATTATTAAATGCCTGTTTTATGTGATATGGAAATAATTCTAAAATGGATGATGTCAAACCGCCAACATATTGTACAATACATAATAATTGTTGACAAACATCATCATTTGCTGGTTGAAATAATACACTCCCATTATGTATCAACATTTCAACGATAATACACGCGATAGACCAAACATCACATTTTAAATAATAAAATTCATTATTTGAACGACTTGAAACAAAAGGAAAACATATGAATTAAGAGCATTATTTTAATGTCTTTTTTTCAGATAGACCTAGTCAATTGATCATCTCATTTTGTAGCAATAGACACAATAGAAATATACTCAAGTTATAACAATATCTCACGATATTGGTCATTAGTGTTTCTTAGGGACTTTTTCAACAAATAGTCATAGTTTGTTGTAGATTTCTTACCACGGTTGATAACACTTCTCTAATATCATTTGAATCAAGTTTTCTGGAGCATGTCTAAATAAAATATATTATCTGTATTAAGTAATATACAGTGAGTAGAGATGTGTTGGGCAACTGTTTCTGGAGCCCTGGCCCTATCCTATGAAAAATTGTTGTATCATCCCCCACCCTACCCTGCGACACTGGACCTCTGGTCCTACCCTATGTTGTGGTTTCAGGTAATCTTAAAGCCTTAAGCCTACTTTACGATATAATTCATCGAGAGTTGTCAAACAAAGCCCAAGTCCTACCCTGTGGCTCCAGGTGACATTAGAGCTCTGGTCCTACCCTACCCTGCAGAGTATGAGCCCCCCCTAGAGTAGGACAGGGTATGGGCGCCCTACACATCTCTGACAGTAGGTACCAAAATTATTCAACCACCTTTATTTTTGATTTTTTTGTTAGTCATAATAACTAAAACAATTTCAAATAGTGAATTATGTAGCGGAAAGAAAATCTAATTAGAAGAAGTCTGTATGAAAATTCCATCGCTATTTTTGAAAAATAAGTTCCTAGAATCCTTCATTTTCAGGTCCTCTATTTCGAAGTGAATGCTATTTGAGAATAATGCAGTCAGATAGAGAAATAATTCTGTAGAAAATGAGACGTCTCCAATCTCTCTAGGACATATTTTCATCAAATCGCACGTCACTGAAACCACCAAAACCAATAGAAAAGCAACAAAAAAATGCTTGCAGGGTCTTTCGTAGATTTGATGAAAAAATGTCCTAGAGAGATTGGAGACGTCTCATTTTCTACAGAATTATTTCTCTGTCTGACTGCACTATTCTCAAATAGCATTCACTTCGAAATAGAGGACCCGAAAATGAAGGATTCTAGGAACTTATTTTTCAAAAACAGCGATGGAATTTTCATATAGACTTCTTCTAATTAGATTTTCTTTCCGCTACATAATTCACTATTTGAAATTGTTTTAGTTATTATGACTAACAAAAAAATCAAAAATAAAGGTGACTGAATAATTTTCATGCTCACTGTAACTAGCACTAACCTATTCAAGCCTTGTAAAACATTCTTACCTCCATAAATGATGATATTGCAAACTACCGCCATTAAATTTGGTTGTGGAGATCGTTGGTGAACATAAGCGTACATGGTCATCTTTTGTCAGTTCAATATTTGTCGTATACCATGGCGTTAATGGACATAAGCCATGTTCTTGTAAATATATCGTACCACTGACAATTTGTAATGAAATATGATGTATACGATGAAGAGAAAAAGTTGATGTTTCAATGGCGATTCTTAATGACCTCTCTATACAGCCAGTTATCGAATATAAACAACCATCAGCGAGATACCAATATAAGACTTTGCGAACATTAATGTGTGATAACTGACTTGTTAGAATTAAACGATCATATAAATATGATAAATATTGTTTTGTAATTGTTTTTGATTGTAACGAAAGATATTTTGTTATATGTACTTGTTGTTTTAAGAGTGGATCATTGGCATTCATTGACGGTGTATCGATACCACCATGAAAAAATGTACCATCAGTCAAATCACGAAGTGGAATATATTCAAGGGGTAATGTAAAGGCTAATATCACACATGATTCAGTTTGATTATTGTTATTATTATTTCCTTGTTCTTTGATACAATGGCGTTTAAAGCGTGTGGGCCTGAATATAATATAAAAGAAATATAAAAGTATTCTTTCTAACGCATTCGAAAAAGATTATTAATTGTAACCATCGAACCATGATGTAACACTGAAATGCAATTCCATGTTCAAAATAGTGTTCTCGATTAACGTAAGCGTTTTCAAGAACGAATTTTGCATCGTTAACTCTCGTAATTATGGGAACACACATCCGTCAACAAAACTGTTCGTTAACAAATAAGATATATGCTCTATACAAGAAAACGAAATTGAAAACCATCGGACTTGCAGACAGACATCAGCGCCTGCAGGTATAAAGACTTGTTTGTTTTGATTTATCACAAAAAATAATATTTATTAATAAAGCAAGGTTATCCGACTTTGACCTCCTTATACTCATTTTTTGTGTGGAAAGCAATAAAAACTGCATGAGTCGTATAAAAATCATGTAGAATTGACTGAAAAACTGATGTCGATGTATGAAGGAAATAAAGTTCCATACTCCACACCTATTCCATACCAGAAATAGGTTTCCATACCTATTTCTGACATTTTAAAGCCAATCCGTGCTCTCCATCACTTAATATGACGGAGAAATCTTGTAAACGGCGAAGGTCTTATTTCGAGAAGTAGTTCTGCCGAACGCTGATAGATGAAGCCTCCAAATCGTTACTATTGTTATTCCTAGACATGATCAACATCCCTGAAATTTTAGTGAAGATTGGACTAAAACTGATCGAAATAGCTCTCTAATAGAGATGGACTTCATGAGTATTTGTTGCTTCTACAAAAATTAATGCAGAAGAAAGATAGATAAAACACTGCACCTACAACAGAACGAGAAGGCGGCTAAATAATTTGTTTCGTTAATTACCGCAGTTAGCATTTGTTTATATAAGTCTGACTTCACACGTTGCTCCAGTGACAAATGAGTTTATCAGTTATGTTC
Organism: Didymodactylos carnosus; assembly: GCA_905250885.1. Taxonomy (NCBI): domain Eukaryota; kingdom Metazoa; phylum Rotifera; class Eurotatoria; order Philodinida; family Philodinidae; genus Didymodactylos; species Didymodactylos carnosus. The sequence continues at coordinate 19,913 of CAJNOQ010000815.1, forward strand.
TGTTCTATTCTATTCAGTTAAATAAGTGAAAGAGTGAATTAAACTATTTACCACATTTGTAATAATTCAGTAATAGGCTAGATGGAGAAGTGATAATTTTCAGTTGTTCATTGAAAATCTAAAATGATTAATGCAAGATGAATAATGGCTGTCAGACGGTGTTAGGCTTGTATGAAAAAAACCCATAGCAATGGTTCAGACTGTCCTCAAAATCCTGTCTGCTACTTACTAATAACGAGACCGACAATATTGAATGACTTAAATGAGAACATTTATAAGAGCGTATTAATAGACACATTCTAATGCGTCTATCAGCAGTTGGATGTAGAAACTGAACTATGGAGTGTACGTGCTTTAAATGCGATATATGAATTAGATATATTCAGATCGTTAAACGGTGAAAGGAAAAGGAAAATTTTTTCTTATCACGTAGCAAAATTTATCTCCATCATCATATCAGCTCTAAATATTGCACAATAATTTTGCTTTTTCACAAACACTTATAGGGAAGAAAAAAATCAATGCACTACACGCTGATGATTACATTTCAGCAAAACTTCATATAATAACTGAAGCATAAAATCCTGCGCAATAGACAGAGAACAGGTGAACAATTTCTGGAACTTTTGTATTTATATCGAGTGTTAGCGAGAGGACATCATCTCAATCAGCATCAAAAGAGAACATTCTCAGACGAAATACTAACTCAGGATATGGGATCTTTGTCCCTCAGCGTTGCCATTAAATATTACACGACAAGAAGATTAAATTGAAAATGTTCGCATTGATTTTTTATTATTTCAAAAAAAAAAAGCGAGAAAATAGAAATAAACACACAAACGGAACGTTGCATAAATGGAAAATATTTAATAAAACACTTTTTTCTCTCTACTTAAATAAAAAAATTATTTTACATAAATAAAAAACAATGAAATTATTATAGTTTGATATCAATACACTGTTCAAAATGAGAAACCAAAAATATCATTCACACAAACATCACATTTCACCTTAAAACTAGAGAGAGAAGAAAAAAAAGCACGCGGATGAGTTTAAATGAGATGAGGATGTATACACCTAACTGACATTAAAAAATATGTAAAATGTCCTTAACACACTCATGTACCAATACGATCGATGAATCGTTGTTTAGTTAAATATTTAAGCGTAAATATTTTTCACACACATACTGTATCTGTTAAAAGATACATCCTGAATAATAAAGTAAGTAGCAAAGAAGCAACCCCCGTGCACGTATACATCTAATGATTTTATTATCAAATGAGTTCTCAGTTTAATGCTCAAAAATGTATGATGAGTATTTCTTTTATTTGATTTTTGAATCAGTGAAATAGAAATTACTTTATATACGGCGCAGGAAAGAAAGAATACGTGATGCCAATGTGATTATCAAAGAATTAGCAAGTAAAAAGACAGAAGAATAACTAAGTGTATTCATGGATTCGAGAGAAGACATAATTTTTTTGTAGAAACTAGAGTAAGGACGCATTCTACAGAGATGGTTTGCTTTTGATTATTGATAAAACAATATAAAAGTGGAATTATTGATAAATTGTAACGTTCAAAAATGGAAATGAATATTCCTAGTTTATAATCTTGAATTACACTCATGACACATAAAACTGTCAATATTACAAAAATTTGCACATGTTATGTCAGCTGTAAGCGATCAAAAACGTTGGCTTACTCTCACAAATGTGTACAAATAGTTTAGTAAAAGAAGATAGAAAGAGAAAACTGTTAAAATTATGTCAATATATAAATTATACTAAATAACAATAGCATCACAACTTTGCACTCGCTTCTTACCACAATTATAACAAAACAAGAAAAGTTTGTTATTCAGTGATGATATTTATTTACATAAAATATAAGAAAAAAATTGAGAATAAAAAACATAAAAAAAAAACGTTTCAAGTTACATTTATTTCTTGTCTACAAAAAGAAAAAACATTTTGTTCTACTAATTGCGTTGAGGAACCGGTGGTCGTTCAAATGGGCGAGGTGGTATCGTCGGAATAGGTCGTCTAAAACGAGAATAAAATAGATCTACATTGTAATTAGAATGAAAGTTAGTTTCCCGAAAAAAAAAATCTTAGTAATAAATTAGTAGTAAAATAAAGATTCTAAATATGAAGATTCATCTAACTTTTACTTAATTCTAATGCACGATAAAAATAAAAGGAAATAAAATAATATTTAAACATTTCGAAAAACTGCAATTGAACATGCTCTCTAAGCTTTTGTCAGAAAAACTGCAATCTCTAAGATAACTAAAAAATCTTTTTTTCAGAAAAAAAACTCTTGAACGTTTGAATACTAATATAAGTGGTTGCAAGTTATAGTTGTACAGCTAATTGACACGAACACACTAACTCTGGATGAAATACGTTTAATATTTGTTTTTTTTGTCTATTTAGCATCTAGATATTTCACACTTACGTTGAAGATAATGGTGGAGGAAGTCCACCAGACTGAGGACTCGCTCTGCCTTGCACATTTAATAGTGGTCTAAAAATATCGATAAATTAATAAAAAGGAAATGTTCTTAACTAGAACTACTATTGTCAATGCATTTTTTTTACAGCGTGACTCAATAATATTATATGTTTCTAATATTATTATTCACATCATCATGTCTCATGCAAGTGACACAAGAATCTTCCACTAAAAACAAAGATCTTTAAAAGAAAAAGAAAAATGCAATCTACATGCAAATGTGTAAGTTGAAAAAATCGAACAGAAGATCAGTTATTAGAAGATAAATAATAAAGAACTTTGAGAAGAACTTTTTATGCAGTTAGTCTTTTGTTAGCGTTAGTAATTTGACAAAAAAAACAAAAACGGAGATACTCGATAGGAAAGTGCAAAAAACTTACGATGGTAAAGATGGTGCATAAGCACCATTTGAAGTATTAGAGGATGTAGTGGTAGTAGCAAAAGGATCGAATCCAAAGAGATTGTTTGATTGTGGACGCCTGTAAAACAAATTGAAATTTAGATATTACTAGTATAGCCGATAAATATCAGAAAAATAATCGATCACTCTACTATTTATCTATTCTGATTTGCTTCTCTTATAAACTGTAGTGCTGACGTACGGAAAAGAATAAAATGTACAAACGAAGCAACTGTATTAGTCTTTATTCAAGATATTTGTAAGTCAAATAAGCAAATTATCTACATATTGCGAAATTAATATTTCCATCATTCCTATTTACTTTTTTCTATTTCGTTGTTAGTGAATGATTGTTAATAAGAACATTGAAGACCAAAGAAACGCAGACTAATCTATCTTTTACTTTTTGGACAAGCACCAGTGTTTTACAGTCTCGAATGGGATGGTAGGAAACATTATTTCTTCAATATTTTCATTTTCATTTTGTTTCAATTTGAATAAACTATGCAATACTTGAAAAAGTGCGTCCAGTACTTTTTACTTGTTCTCTTTCTTCATTTTAGTAGAATATGAGCCAAGTTGGTAATGCGAGAGCTCATTGTACTTCAAAACTTATTATTTTTTGCTACAATTTTGCTCCGTTTTCCAGACAAAGAGTTTTGCAGTCGTTCTATGCCTATATGCAAGTGTTATAATCAATATTGAGAAGCCTGAGAATACTCACGATGTTTGTTGTGACAACTTTTTATCTAATTCTGTGAAAAAATTTTTAGAACCCCTACAGACAAAAAAGAAGAATAACAATGTTTGTTCTCACAATCTATTTTAACTGAGTGTAAATGAAGGTATACATTGAAATTGTAACTAGAAAAATATTGAACTTACTGTGGTGATGGATTGGACGGTGTATTAAAATTAGCTGCCATTGGACGCATTGGTGGTGGTGGTGGTTCACGTGTTGTCACTGGATTTACTAGATTAGGCGCTTGCATTTTTCGTTGCTGAATTGGACTTGGAGGTTTAAAAAATTTTTGATCATACAATTGTGCATCTGGTAGTGAAACTGTTCTTGTACTTATATCACCAATAATCTCTAATGCCTGAAATAAGCATGGAAATTAGAGTAATTCGTATACCATTTTTCACACTAAAAAAATTACTTGTTTAATTGCATCGTAATGCCTTAATTTTTCATCTCGTTTCATCGATTCATCAGCAGACTCTTCCATAAGAAAACCCTGCAAACATAGATTATGTAAAATTCAGATGTGACAACTGTCTATTTAACATTATTATAAACTCACTTGATCCTGATTAGTACTATAAAGTTGTGATAATAAATCGATTGTTATAAACTCTTTCAACTAGAAAACAAGAGAAAAGTGCTGTACAATATGACAAAATGCTGATAAGTAGGTAGTTTCATTAGAACTATTTCACTTTTTTTACAAGATATTTCCGGGCTTAAGGCAACGTGAAAATTCCAGTATAAAAAGCTCTTTAATACACAGGAAGTTAAAAGTTAAACAGAAAAAACGTTAAAATTTCCAAGTGTACAGGCATACTAGTGGAATCATGCTCAAGATGAAGTGTTAAAGAAAAAACTGTTGATATTGATAAGAGGTTTGTTTTGCTCCAAAAAGAGTTTGAAATTAGAAAATCGGCAATATCTATGAAAACATATAGAAATATCTTTTTTTGTACGTAATGTAGGTAACTCAGTTAGAAAACTGAATTTATCCAAAGAACACACTTTCTTAATCAATCAATTTTATGAGATACCATCACCACCACATATTCAAGCACTACAGTTAGACAATGAACACAAAACTCGACCTAAGGTCTAAATGAGTCATTCGATTTTGGAGATTTTGTCATTAAAAGTGTGAGAAAACAGGTATTTTTACAAACTTTCAACTGTATAAATTACTTACACTGTTTACAATCAAGTGCATGATCATTTTTGGTATAATATCTCGTGTTGATTTTGTAACTATTTGCATATATGATACAACAAGATTATTAATCGTTTCCACTTGTCGTTCAAGTTGAGGATCCACTGTACCAATATCGGGCGTCTAAACATAATTTTATGACTTTCATATCTTATTTAAAGATTTTATTTTTTACTTCTTACAGTTTGATCTTCTGGATGTGTTTCTCTTTCAGGATAAACGCCAGCACGAAGAAACGATGCTTTCCAACCATCAACTTCGTCTTGTGTTTCACACGATAATTCAAGCATCTTATGTTCTTTGTATACGTTGCGACTAAACAGAAAAGAAAACGAATGATAATTAGAATAAAATTAAACTTTTTGTTTATGATAAGGACAAAAGAACAGTAAAATATATCGAATAATTATCATTATAGTCGAAGAAAAAGAATAAAGCAATAATTTTGTGTTATTTCCTTGTCCTTTCAAATTGAAAGTGCCACTCACAGTAGTTATCATAATAATTAAATGATAAATGCATTAGTTCTCTTTTTAGTAATATTATACACAATGTAACTATCTTAATTAGATGATCTGGAATATGATAGAACGACCGCAAAGTCCATGTATCTCCCAGAAGATCGAGTTATCATCTTTATAAATGTATGTTCTCACTATAATCAATGAGCTACTTTTTTTGACAATTGTTTGTGTTTAACATCAGAAAAACTTTTCATTCAACACACATACTTGTTCATAATTTGTCTCTTTTGTTTAAAACATTCATACATAATTATTATAATTATCTAATTTGTTGAAGTATGACATTAATTAATCGGTATGTAAAAAAACAAAGCAAAATTAAGGGATATTCATTTACGTCTGTATATTTTTAAAAAATTCGAGGTCTATTCATTAACATAGATTGACTATGTTATTAAAAAACACTTTTTGTCACAATCATTTTGATGGTTATAGTTATTTATTGTATGAAACAACATTTATTATTCGTTTGCATCAATCAGACAATGTGCTATTATCATCAAGCTCAACCAATACATTCATCGTGTCTGATTAGAGAAAAATGCAACGAAAGTTTTCGTTGTTTTTATGGTTAATAGTTAGCTATTGAAATAAAAATAAATTTCATTTTTGATTACTAGACGCTAGGACACTGACATTAGAGCGCAACGACACCATCATCCTCACCCATCAATAGTCAAAGTAAACAGAATGGTTATATCTTGGAAAACCAGAAGGATTTAACCAGTATTCTCTTTTGGAATGTATTCGTTTAAATGATAAAAGATAATCTAATGAATGGCAATATGTATTAAAACCAATTTTGAAGTCTTAATGTCTTGGTTGAGTGAGAGCGAGAAAGGACTAGCGGTTGAAATTAGAAAATTTTAACGAATATTAAAAACTGAATATTCCGTCATACAAGTGACTTCTTACTTTGGCTCTGTACTAAACAATGCAAATTGTATACGTCTTGACATCATTCCACTATCAACAGATTTGATTTTTAAATTATCTAACGGCACCATATATTTTTTATCTTTCTCCTAGAAGAAAAACAGGGAACATATTTTGTTCAATAATTAGTTAGGATTTAAATGAAAAACATCCATACTTCTTGATCTGTAAACCAAGACAGACTTTCTGTTGATAAAACGAAAAAGAAATCTTTGGCTTTCAAAAAATTTGCACCGGTTTGAATTCGAAGCCATCCTTTTCGAATGACCTAAATAAAAAGTATACTTTGCAGTACAAATATAAACATTGTCTCAATAGCAGAATACCGAATGATTAAATTTAACACGAAAATAACAATAGTACACAGTAAAAAGACTGAAACCAAAAACCTGCTTAACAACACCTCCAATGAATAACAGCATAACTCTCTCTCTCTTTTGCAAAAAAGTGATCGGTGGCAACACTAGCTAAATTAACTAACTATAGCAAAAACGAAAAAGCAGCAGATATTCACAGTAGGAAAAAAGACGAATATTGTGTACTTGTTCCTAGAAGAATACAAATAAATAAATAGAAGTTTGATTCACTCTCTCTACGATCAATTACGTAAAATACAAACTTTCACAGGCAGGGATGAAAACCGGCCGGTATTCTGTCAAACTAACCTGATTTGCTAGACGACGTTTATTCTCGTTTACACTGCGTTGTTGAGCACTATAAAAAAAAGCAAAATGTTTATTTTATGCATAAATGATTTCATTTCTTCTACGTTCAACTTACTTTGCAAACCCAATAAAATCTTCATGATTTGTATTTATGTAAGCCAATTGAAATTGTACATACTCTAAACATGCCGTTTTTGTTGCTTGTTCACGTTCTCGCAAATATTGTGTTACTAGACGTTCACTTTCTTCTCTCAAATTTGGAAACCGAACCATCTAAATGATTACAAAAAGATAAACAGTAAATGAATTTTAATTGAAACACACTTTAGTTGTCAGAAAGCTTCATGTCAGAGATCCAGTCCGACGATTCTTAGAAATTTTATAATTCCAATCAAGACATTCTCAGAAATACGTGCATCTGTAATGCTTTCGCTGGCTAACTGGTGCGAATGTATTTCTAACGCTAATATTTATAGTTTCATGACTTCTTGTTGAAATATAGATAGATATATTTTCTATATATGGTGTTATTTATGCAAACGAAAAAAAATACTCTCCACCTGCACACTTAATGTAAAATTAGCCGTTTTCATTTTTTTCTCTAAGTACAGCAAGTATTTCTGATGCTAATGATCAACAGACAACGTCCTAGAAAGGCAATATCTTACTAGTGCAGATTGCGCACTCAAGAGCAAACACTCTTCTTGATTATGAAACTAAAGTGAACATAACATAAAAATCTCTTACGATCAAAATTGAAAAATACTACTTTTGAGTACAGTATAACTGATTTCTATCATAAAAACAGGAGAAAAGTGATTATGACCTTTCTTATTATCTCATTAAAAATGAATGTCGAATTAACGTGCAAAATCAAAATTGAAAGTAAAATATTGAATGTGACTAGTTTTTATCTTTGTAGCTAATTTTCACTGATTTTCTTCAGTGTGTTCCCTTGATTTTCGAAAATATATTCAGAAAATGAGAGGAGAGTTCACGAAAAAACGGATAAATTGGAAGCCATCGTATAATTTTAAATAAGCTGCTTCGCGAAAAGCTGAGTGCACAGACAAACAGTATAATCGTAGATTCAATTGAAATAGCAATTTGTTGCCGAAAATCAACATCTACAAACCTGCTGCTAGGACCGAACAGAAAAGAAGCGTATAGACTTGCCATTTTTGAAAGAATGTTTACAAACCTTTTCTGTGACTTGATGTATAATACTCAATAATTCTGAAATAACTAGATCAACACATTTAAGAACTGGTTCACGATATTTAGCTATTTGAATCTGTACAACATATTCAAAGGCTTCATCGGGTGTAAACAAGCCAGCTCTATAATAAACAGCAAGAATAGTTTTATGTGATAAAGTAACAAAAAGTTGTTGCTGACATACCTGATGCCACGGATGTTTTTAATGGCAATAACAATTTGTTTACGCATATCTTTATCTTCGATTTCAATCTAGAGTAAATAATGATAATTTACAATATATTAAAGCCATTGTAAGTCTACGAACCTTGACTAATTCAAAAGGAAAACGTTCATGAAATATATTTGCAATTTTTGCACCACCGGTTAATACTTGTAAATTAACATCACTTAAATTTGAACCTAATAATGCTGATTGAAATTCTTTTCCAACGTCATGAACGTGACTAGAAAAGAGATGTGGTATGTGTGATACATAGTCAATTTTAACAAGATGTAGATGAAATTTTACTTCATTAAAGCTTTTGTTTTTCTTTGTGGATCATCTGGACGTGTACTTTTATATTCCATAACTTCTTTTTCCATTGTTAATAGTTGTCCTTGTAATTTATTTCGTAGTTGCGGTAAACATTGTCTAATATGGTTTGTTAATTGTAAATTGAGTGTTTTTTGTAAAAATACTGTACCCATACGATCGGCAATGTGTCTGAATCATAGGAGAAAACTAAAATACAGACATTCAATTCTACTAGAATAACGCGTACTGATAAGATGGATGAGTCATAAAAAATCGTCGTTCAGCAGCCATTGCTGATTTAATATCTTTTCGTCCATCGATATCTTTTTGACTACGATTAACAACTCCAATGTATCCTATCGACAATAAAATGAAAAGTAAAACAAGCTTTTGATTATATCTATTATATTATATTTGAGCAATACTGACCTCGTCGAAGAGGTAGTAGTCTGTTTTCTAAAATATCACGAGCGTCAGTACCATCATCCATTAAATCTAATTTTGTAATAACACCAATTGTTCTTAAGCCTTGTACGAAAATAACCGTAAAACTATACATATATATTTAACTTTATTCTCTTAACTTACCGGATGGATCAACTTCTTTTGCCAATTTTAATGCGTCCGAATTAGCCAAATCACTGTTAGCTGGTGTAACAGCTAATACTAAACAATTATCTTTACTAATAAATTCAAGAATCATTGCACGAACTTGTGCTTCAATATCTGGTGGCTGATCACCAACAGGGACTTTTGTAATGCCTGGCAAATCAACTAATGTCAAATTCAACACTAAACAAACCAGAGATGATGAAGAACTCTATTGAAAAATGCTTTGTATATATGCTGCCTACCATGAGGGGAATAAATAGTCAAATTAATTGGTACGCGTGATATGCCCTTGTTTGTACCTGTCATTCGATCTGTTTCCTCCTCGATTTCAGTACGTATGGCACTAAAATCCGTATACTTTCTTCCTTTACTATGCAAAAATTCACCGTATTCTAGAAAAAAAAGATTACATTTGATATCAATGCGCTCGTTAGGTAGCGTTGTTTTATTTACCTCCATGAGGATAATGAATAAGCTGTAAAATAAGTGGTCGCCTTGTGACAATCCCGGCACCACGTGGTAAAAAATCTCTAAAAAAACGGAATTTCTTGCACCAATTTCGACGACCATGACATATGAAACGTACCTTCCAACAAAATTTTCTAACACTGAACTTTTACCAGCTGACTGTGAACCGACAACAGCTATTTGGGGTAAATCTAAGTCGAATCGAGCACCCATTGTGGTAAACACATCCTGGAGTCGATTGACCATAGGAATTAATTGTTCCATGCCTGTTTTAGAAAAGTAAAAGCAAGAAACCATTGCCAGAGGCATTAATACGTAAACTCTTAATAGAAATTCTTACCTGGATTGCCTGACATGATTATTTTTTAGCATTTACTTCTAGTAAAAACTAACTAGAATGTATCTTATATCTCGAAGTGTAAAATAAATGAATTAGAGGGAGACAAGCTATTTTTCAAACAAACAGTAAAATGCTTTTTTTTGTATTAACATTTCTGTGCGGCTCCTCATATTTCATAATTAATCGATGTTTATCGGTAAGCTTCAACAACTTTGAAAACATGTACAAAATTGCTTCCGAAAACCTCAGACAGAAACAGAAAGGGAAAATTCTACTCCGTCTCTGATTAGTATATATACTATATTTAGTCCTGCCTTGTTTCTTCTTGTATTTTTTTCTCTTTATTTATTTATTTATTTATTTATTCACTGTGTCTCTCTCCAGCTTAATCTTTCTGCTCAACTGATCGATCGATCAGGTACATGACCAACAGTTTGTGATCTATGAATCATAAGTATCGTAATTGAAATACTGATGTATTAGGAGCGACATCTCTTTACACTCATGAATATGTAATTGAACTGAAAACGAAGTTCAAGTCTCGCATAAGTTAGAAAATATTTTTACTTATTATTATTTAAACATATGTCGCCACTTTCCAGTCAATACTTAGACGAAGACATTACCCTAGTGAATGTACTCAAGTGTGAGTACTCAAAGTCGTACTCTGCTGAAAAATGTCCCGAGTACTCACACATTTTTTTACTCATTGAGCACTCACATGACTACTCATGAGTGAGTAACGAGTACTGTGGGTACGACTTTGAGTACTCATGCTTGGGTATTGTTAAATACTCATATAACTTTTGACAAAATACTCACGAATATTGTTTATCTGATATTTTCATGTAGAGGAGTGATCTCAGACAGCCAGAGTAGGACTACAAGTCCAGTCATAGACGAGTCCATCCCTGACTATATACAGAGAGACCAGTGAGGAAATAATAATATAAATATTCTACGTTTCTTCACTAAATTCGCCGTTCTTTATACAGTGTCAGTTTAGCAAAATAAAACGGTGAATGAATATTTTCTGAGTACTCAGATGAGTAACGGAGTACTTACTGAGTAACAATACTCAAAAACTGTTAGTAGTACTAATATGAGTACTCATGGACGAATTATGAGTAAAGTCGTACTCATCGTATGAGTACTTTCACTAGGGTACTGCTCCTAAAGTAGTGCATAATGTTTAGAATAAAACATTAAAAAAATATTTCAAAAACTACATACTCTGTCGAGAACATAACCTAATTTTCTTATAACTCAATATGAAATACAAAGCGTCTTTTTTTCTCTACCGTTATCCATATGAGGTGCCTTGTGATTCCTAAGTAGTATATTTTGTGCAAGGTCAAGGTTCATCGCTCGACAGCCAGGGCCGTCAGTAGGATGTCAACTTGAGATCTTACTGAGATACTACTTTTACATACCTTCAATGTCACATTGAAGGTATGTAAAAAAAATCCTCGCAAAAGTAGTATGACATTCGAAAAAAAATATACGCAGCAGAGTTAGTATGAAGTATTAGAAGAAGTTCAAAGAAACGTTAATTATACTGTTTTATTCGGAAAAAAGCTGAAAAGATCCCGTAAAAATTGCAGAATGGATCCCGTATACTAAAATTTCGATAAAAATAGTAGAAATGATTCCGAATTTAGAAAAAAAATACTTTCGACAGAATTGATCCCGGAAAACTTTTTTCTTTCTGCGAACAAGAGAATTGATCCCAGTTGACGTGTGGTGCGAATGTAAAGACGGTGTTGAGACATAAACAATAGCAACGTGTAGCGGTCACATCTTTTTTCATACTTTTTTCACTCACGTCACTTTTGACTGTTACTATCACTATTAAACAAACTATGGCTCGAAAGACATGGCTATTAGTTTTTACGTGTGTAAACGAAACTGATTTATTAAGTTTTATCAAAACTCAAGGTGTCTGCAAAAATCGAACTGAACAATTCATTGGTGGTTTATCAATTACATATAAATGTTCACAGTACTGAAAATATCCGCTATGCGAGTATGAATTGAATATAGTATATAGAAATCAGCGAAGAGGTTTGGGAAAGAGGATGTTATATGACCACTACACACGTCAACCGGGATCAATTCTCTTGTTCACAAAAAGAAAAAAGTTTTCCAGGATCAATTCTACACAATAAATATAAAAATTAGTTTATTCCGGGATCAATTCTGTCGAAAATATTTTTTTTCTAAATCCGTGATCATTTCTACTATTTTTATCAAAATTTGAGTATACGGGCTCCGTTCTGCATTTTTTACGGGATCAAAACGATTACCGTCATATCACCGACAAAAAATTAAAGTTCATTTAGAGTTAAAGAAAAGTGTTTTTTCGTATTCAGCACACTTGATAACCTGAAAAATTTTCTATTTTTAGCGAGGGGTACCGCCAAAAAGTTAAGAAAAATTTTCAAAATTATATAATTTTACCATGGAGATTTTTCTGCGTCATTTTGTTTGAAAATTTTTCTTAACTTTTTGGCGGTACCCCTCTCTAAAAATAGAAAATTTTCCAGGTTATCAAGTGTGCTAAATACGAAAAAGCACTTTTCTTTAACTCTAAACAAACTTTAATTTTTTTTTATTGGTGATATGCCGTTTTATTCATCATACTACCACATCGAAAACAAGAAAAATGATGAAATGACTTCAGAGATGTCGCCTTATTTCGCTCTTTTTCTTTATTTTTAGTATGAAAATTTTGTTTTCTCAGTCTAAGTGGTAAAAAAAGGAAAGAGTTCAATTATTGAAGGGCTATTCACCCTCGCACTCACCCAGGGAATTGACGGCCCTGCTGACAGCAAAAGAAAGAGAATTCAAAATAGTCTAGCATCGTTGGCTATTAGTGTCACTGCATGTTGAACTTTATTAAATATCGCCGTTAAACCGCGGTTCTCGAAAAAACCGCTGATTACTAGGATATTTTCTGAACCACTCAGTCTATCGGCGGTAACCGGACAATATTCTCCACAACATGGCGTTGTGAAAAAAGAAAGATTTTTAACTTTTCTTTTACTAACAGACATGGGACTTTAATACGGATACGCTAGTTGCATAGTACTATCAACCTGAAAACACGTTGTTATTGCTGTGCGTTCAGCGTTTACGCCTAGCGTATCCGATCCCATTTAAGTTGTGCAAACCTGTATCGTTTAGTAATACATTTTGTTCATCAGCTCTAAAAATTTTCAAAACAATATTTGTCTTAATAAAAATGGTCAAACTGTGTCATAATTTGCCTTATTTTGTTTGATTAATCCTTTTCTTAATAGAAAAAGAAATCGTAATAGTGCAAAAACAGGGGCGCATAGTGTTTTTTGAAAAAAAAATTTTGTTTACTTCTGTTAATCGTCATTTTATCACTTTTTCTTCATGCCAGGTTTAATCTACAATCAGACTTTGAATCAGAGATGGGCGAGTACTCAGATTCTTGAGTATGAGTACGAGTATTTTCTAAAAAGTACTCGAGTACGAAACTTTTTAAAAGACGAAAAAACTCATGAAAAAAGGTTTAGCTGCCTAACAAGAGCCATTTTTAATATCTTTCTGGCTATTAGTTGAAGGTGAGTTAGGTTCTAGTCTTAGTTTTTTTATTTTACTGTTTATTATTTATTTGTTTTACTTTATCTGAACACACAAGAATGAAACGTTATTCTAGAAAATCGTTATTGCATTTTAAAACTGTTAACACGCATAACGTTGATGCTGATAACTTTGAACGATGATAAAAATTCTCTTTATTGGCGCGGACGTCGCAGGGGCAGTAAAATATTTTAGAGCTAATTTTGATAGATGAGGATGTGATTCATGTTTCGTTAAAATAAGATCATTGCCCATTCTCTGTTCTTTACCAAAATTTTCTATCTCTCCTGATACAGTTGAATTTATATTTAATATTCTTTTAGATGGTTTTCCAAGATAAGGAAATAATTATAATAATAATAATAAAAGAAGAAGAAAATAGCCTGATTTGTTCTTATTTTAATTATAGGTTATTGTATGTTAAGTCATTTGTCTTAAGTTTTTAATGTCTGAAGGAGATACAAAATTCTCAAGGTCAAAAATTCTTCGTACAGCATACTAGTGAAAAAATTTCAAGCACTCGAAAATACTCGAGTATATTTTTAAGTACTCGTAAAGAAAAGTGCCGAGTACGAGTACTGAAGATTTTGTACTAGAGTATACTCGTTCTGCTTCGAATGTCTCTTGACCGTTTAGAAGATGAAGATTGTATATTTTACATATAATTAAGCAATTTTACTTTTTTGTTGCTTTCTGAATTTCTGTATTATTTGAACGTGATCAGTATAGAACGTTCAATTTGTTAGCATAATCATCACTAGAGATTTATAACCTGATGCGATCTTATGATTCGATTCGTGCTCAATTTTCTCAACTCATGCAGATCTATTTTTTAAAATTTAAACTTTTTACGTTCGTCGCGAAATTTTTAAAATATCTAAAATTTCTTTATTCAGGTAAAAAAAAAGATTTTTCTCCATAGAGGGTTATATTTGACTACGATAGGATAAGAATTGTTTTATCGTAGTACAGAAAAACCTCAAGTGATTGATTTATCAATGTTAGTGTAAATTCTTCTTTAAATAGAATATGTACAGTTTGAGAACAGGAAACAAGCTCACACACCACTAGTCATGTAATAATTTATAGGGACTACAACAACAACAACAACAACAACGCAAGAAAAATATATTGAAACAAACAAAATCGGTACATAGAAAAAAAACAGTTGATCGATCACATCTAACAGTATTTATTGTACCTTGGATGTAATTAGTATAATTTGAGTTGAATACGAATCCGAATTATATTAAGAAACCTTTCGATTACGATAACTGCATTATTGACCGCATTATTGGAGATACGTCGTATGGATTTACTTTTTCTACTATATCTGATCGAGTATCTCTCGATATTATTTGTATAACTAGGCATTGGGTAATTAATTTTGTAAATATTGTTGTCGCTGTTTTATCACCGAAACGATCGTCCAAAAATCTCCATAATCGTTCAATGTATAAATTTTGTGCTCTAAATACTTTTAAAGGATCAGTCAAAATTGGTTCAACCGTCTGACTTGCTGAAAATCCTTTACAAAATAACATAATAACTAAAGCTAATTGGACAATAATCTGATCTAATTCAACAATTGATCGTAATGTGGTCATTAACTTTGTTATTTTAGAATATGTTTCAAGACCATGTGATAATAAAATATCTCTACCATCAATATGATGTTTAGTATCTTCATTATATCTATCCAATAGTGGATCATATCCCAATACGGCGTGTACAAAAAAGATACATGGTAAATTATATTTAATTAATGTGACTTTATCTTCTTCAGCACACAATTGAAATTCACGCATTTTCTTATAAAAATTAATTAATCTTAATGCTGTAATATTTTTAACATTTAGTATCTGACAAATAGCAGTAAGCTTTTTTGTTAACGGATACAACGGTAAACTATCCTCAGTCGTATTCAATTTGAAACATTGACAATAGGCTATCTGAACATTTATTAAAATATCTAAATTAGACGTTGACGATAATTGATCTTGTTTTTCTTCATATAATTCAACATGAGGACTAGATGTCTAAATTGAAAATAAAACATATATGATTTATATATAGTCTAACTCAAAATTTTTTGTCTATTTTAGTCTATTTACATCTGTATTCAATCTGTGTCGAAAGATACATCGATGGATTGTAATTTATTATTTTTGAAATAAGATAAAAAACTTGAATATTCAATAACATAATCCATATGAATAATTTTTAAGAATTTTGAAATTTGAACAGAAACAACTCACCACTGTTTCGTGATTCGACATATTAGATATTCGTTTCTCATCTAATTGATATTGATTATCTTGATTAAGATCATTAGAAATTCGTAATCGACGATTTTCTTCAATTCGTCGTTTTTTGTTCTGTTTTTCTTCTTCAGTAAGTATCCATTCTTTTCGCATTCCTAAGAAAACAAATACTTTCTTTTAACAAACTTCATTTTACTGAATAGAAATTTGAAAATCAACTGAAAAACATTTATACTAACCAACTGAAAAACATTTTTTAAGTCGACAAGATTTACAACGACGTCTTGTTTCTGTTGTAATTTCACATAAATCATCTCGTCGACATTTCAATCGTTCCTATAACAAAACTTGTTTAATATTGGAAAAAAAGATATTTTAGGTTGAAACCTACAAGACTAACAAGAGCATTTCGTCTAAAGAAGGCTTTGCATGATTCACAACTGATTGCATCAAAGTTGTAACCATGAGCTTGACCACTGCATACTACACACAATAAATCAGATTTTTTTCGATTAACTGTCACACTTTCTTGAGCTAATGTTGTATTATTTAATGAAATGACTGCATTGATATTTGCATTGTTTAATATACGCGGTCGTCGTTTTCGATTACATGGGACTGTCTAGAAATCATAGGAAGAATCGAGTAAAGTTCATTGTCTTATATACATTTCTAACGTTCATAGCTCGGTTATGAAGTGCCCTCATACAGGTTCTTTCATTATTATCTAAGGCAAATGCAGAGAAGATGTGACTATGTTTATCCTGTAGAGCCTCTTTTTACTACTATCCATTTTAGAAAATAGAATCTGTAGATATTTTTCTGAATAACTGTTGAACAAGGATAACTAGATGCTTGTGATTTTCACTATTCGATAAGAAAGGTTTAGGACATATATCTATAAGAAAAACTAAGTTTGAGTTTTTCGTTAATCATGGTGGGTCTTGCCAAGCAAAATCTAGAAGGTTACAAGAACACGTAAAAGAAATAAATTCTAAACTTCCATAAGTGTATTCAAACCATCAGACTTTTCTCTACATTGTCCCACGAGTCCCATATCTCCATCGAACACAGTTCAGACCAGAGATCGGCACGGGCCGAAAATTTTTGGCCCGGCCCGGCTCGATGCTGAAAGTTTTCGGACCATGCCCGACTCAGCCCGACTAAACGTAGAACTTTCCTGATCCGGCCCGGTCCGACCACTTTGCGTGATTTTCTTCTTGCATTTGTTATGCTTTTGCTGACTAAGCAGTATAAATGTATTTCTGAAGCTAATATTTATATTTTTATGATTTCTCGGTACCGAGTATACACATAAATTACAAATCCACGCATGCTTAAAAATTCTAAGTTCGGCCCGACCCGACCAAAATACTTTACAGCCCACGCCCGGCCCGTACTGATCTCTGGTTCAGACGGGATAGAAAACGTTAGAAATAATGGAAACATAGGTTATCGACTATGTTCAATCTCATGGCAACGTTAATTTTGATAAGTTAATTTAAATGGCGAAAGAATCACTTTGGCACCTGTCTTCCTTACTCGAAAAAAATCAAAAATTTCACTCAGAAAAGTGGCATAAAACTGTTCGATTCTTTCGATGTATTTTCATCCTATATACAAAGCAAGAATTCATAAAACTTCCACATTTTTGCATTTTAATTGATTCAGAGTGTGCTCGCGTACAAAATCTTGAAAACTTTTCAATTTCTGTGTAACTCGAAAAAGGTTTTTTCTCCATCTTAACGTTCATGAACTATTTCATTGATACTAACAGACGGGTAAGTTCTATACGCTAGAATTGATAAAAACTACAATTAAAAATCGTTGACCGCTTTAAAGGACAGAGCATTTAAACATCTGTGATATCTGCACAGATGCCTTGCACTATGATATTTTGATGTTCTCTATGGCTTCGATTAAAAATTCATAGAACTA
Organism: Didymodactylos carnosus; assembly: GCA_905250885.1. Taxonomy (NCBI): domain Eukaryota; kingdom Metazoa; phylum Rotifera; class Eurotatoria; order Philodinida; family Philodinidae; genus Didymodactylos; species Didymodactylos carnosus. The sequence continues at coordinate 37,882 of CAJNOQ010000815.1, forward strand.
CATTAACCTTAATAGAAAATAGATTTGATTCCTTGATGAAAAAACAGAATAACACGTGATGAGGATCGAAAATTTCTTAAATCAGTTTTTTTCAACTATACTATTTAATTCCTTCTAAAACTTTAATCTAAAAATTCAAAAGTACGATAAAATACTCAAAGTATAAAACTGACGTCATTTTAGATCCGACTTTATGTTTCAACCATTTTTAACAACATAGTACAAACATTTTGGGCATTTCAATTTTCTATGCTAGCTGCAGTGTTAGGTACCGATCGCCGTGAAACACGCAGTATGGCTTCTTTAGAGTTTTAAGAAGTGCGCTTAACCTGCTAACTGCCTGCATAAAAAATTAACAACATCTTATTATTTTCATCAATTATTGACTTGACAGCAATAAGAAAAATACTTAACTAATAAATAATAGTAGTATTCTCTAAAAAAAAAGGTATTTTAAAATACGAAAAATGGAATAACCATTTGAACCATATCATAACTGTTTAAACGTTTTTTACTTTTATCAGAAAACCCTTCTAGTATTTTTAGAATTCGAAAAAGCCGTGATTTAAAAAATCCTGAATTTAATTGGTATTTTAAAATACCTGAAAGGGTTTTTTTATGACATAAAGAAATCTCAACTGTTTTTCAGAACATAATTTAGCCGTATTTTAAAAAACAAAAATTAGTTTTTTAATAAGAATAAGAAACTTTTAAACAGTTATGATATGATTCAAATGATTATACCCTTTAAATTTTTTTCACGGGTGGTTATACTTTTTTTGATTTTTCTCAAATGGAGAATACTTTTTAGGGTATTTTGAAATACCTTGTTTTTTAGAGTGTAGTAGTATAATAAATACTGAACCATTTGAGTTGTCCGAATGCTCTAACGGGTCACCCAGAATAAGTGTCTCATTCAGTATTTTCTCAATATCTCGATCAAGGTTGATTGCCAAGTGTCAATCTTTTTTTTAAAAAGATTCCTCATTCAGTTCTCTACATGAAACATATTAAACATTTCTTTATATATTATAAGAATAAAAAAATATAGAAGAAATACGGGAAAGCTTATCTTAAAGCAAGATAATTCTTCTGTGACATCCGAACAGAGAAAGTCGAATAGCCTCACCTCGTTTCCTGTGCCAAGGCGAAGAAATTAAACTTTCTTTTTTTTTAACTTTTAGTAAAATCTTCGTTCGTGACAGAAAAAAGGTTTGTATCGAACTTATGCTATAAGAAAAGAAAGGTGACATTCCGAAGCATCAGAAAATACATTTCAATTCCATTTTGATGTATAGCACTGTGTTCAAAATAAATGTTTTTTGGCTGCACTTTTGGTTTGAAAGTAATCGATATTGAAGCTTTCCCGTATTTCTTCTATATTTTTTTATTCTTATGATATATAAAGAAATGTTTAATATGTTTCATGTAGAGAATTGAATGAGGATACTTTTTAAAAAAGATTGATACTCAGCAATCAACCTTGACCGAGATATTGAGAAAATAGTGAATGAGACACTTATTCTGGGCCATCCGTTATCCGAAAACCCCCCACTAAACATATATTTTATTTTCTTATAAAATACTGTATTGAACACATTCTTCAACGTAGACGTCACGGGGTTTTTGGACTGACGTTTTGTCAGTTCCATAGATGCGTAAGATGTATTTCAATTTTCAAACGATAATTCTTTAATGTCTCTTCTTTAATCTCCTAAGACTTTTGATCATTTGAAAATCTAATTGAATTGGGTACTATGTGCATTCTTTGCAGGAGCGGCGCTCTGTTCAACAGGGAGTCTATACTCAAATCTGAACGATTGAGAGCCTGTATTCTGCTCAGAATTTTGACATCATATCTCTCCTCTTTCCGAGTAACTTTCAGTAATTTTCTCAAAGTTTTTCGTAGTTCTTGACAAAAATTTGATACGTGGTCTTATAAGACATTATAGATAAATAACGGTCATGACACAAATTCTTTTATGTTTACGTGGCGTATAGTTATGGTACATTGTATGACTGTTTACGTACTTGATTTACTAGCTTTGATATAATTGCAAGATTTAACAAACTTCTCTCGTTTAATGCTGATCCATTACTCGATGGTGTAAGTGAGGTGTCAAATCTTTGTAACAAACCATCATTACTGTCACCACTTGTCGTCATTAGCAATTTGGATCGATCAACAGTTTCTCTGTCGTCACTAATTATATGTAATTTATTCTTTTTTGTTTCATTCAAATTCGTCAAATCGTCTGATTCCCGTTTTCTATTCATAATATGATTTAGTATAATAAAACAGATAGGCTTTTTATTCTAAAAATACTGAAAAAAGAATATTCTTGTTCATCTAATTAAATTAAAAGCATAAAAAGAGATTTTATATTTCAACAAGGGAAGATGAAAGAAACACTGCTATATAAAGTAGTTCACTATGATCAGTGCCCAAAACTACTGAAACGGCAGTAGTTTTCGACGATAGTCAAACTACTTTAACTAGATAAAAGCAATATTATATAGATGGAGACTTTTAGTCATCTAACAATGTGAACATGTTCTTGAAATCCCTTGGTATTGTCTAGATCTAATCAATTCCAGTGGATATACATCAACTAATCATTACCCCATCATTTAGAGTAGTGATGATCTGTTCTACTGGAACGACTAGAATGACATTGAACAACGTAGCTTTGACGGAAATTTCAAGTAAACTAGTTAAAAATTCTACCATTTCTAGGGAACATTCTGCTCTATTTCATACAGATGCTTGAACTGAAATTTGAATTCCAAAAA
>CAJNOQ010000816.1:0-40669 GCA_905250885.1 Didymodactylos carnosus
CATTAAAAACACAGCAAATATTTTTACGAATCATGGCTCTGTGAAACTGCTTTATTGCCATCTTTATCACAAATTGTTATTAACATGTGTGAAAAAACAGAATAGAAAGAAAAACAGTACTTTTTCTTTTATAAATTGTGTAAGAATATTAGCGGTTTTTCCCTCTTTTTTTAAGTTTTAGACGCAGAAGACTCGCACAAAATCTCGCTTAGAACCTTGAAAAATTGTTTTCTGTAGGTTTGACGACGTGCTCTTTCATTTGGGCAGGTCAAGGAAATTTTTTAGTGAAAATGGTTTTTCGATTGAAAAACCAAGATCTTTAAAAAACGGGTCTTTAAATCGAAAGCGGGCAAAAACCATTGTGATATTCGGAATTAGCACGTTCGATTATCTATTGTCAACTGAGTTTAAGCTCAAAAGCGACGAGGCAGTTGGTGATCTTCCCTCGTAAGGTCAGATACACATTCAATGAAAATTAATTACTGTACTCCCTAGTGAATAGTAAAGTGAGTTGGCGCGAATGTGTGAATGTAAAAATCTAACGGCAGAGGAGTGCTAGGGCTTCAGAAAAAACGTTCATAACTCTCAAACCATGGATTTCCAAGATGTGGTTTAGATCCACTTTTGTCGAGGACACTTCAGACTGTATATATATGAAACAAATCCACAAATTTCTGTCTGTTTTCATAGAACCAAACGGGTTTTCCACAGATCTCCTGAAAAACGGATCTCTAAAATTTTTTCTAAATTTGTTTTTGCTTATGAAAATATAGCTTCAGGTCTTCGCTAGCGAATGATGAAAATTGCAAGTCTCTATCTCTTATTCGTTTTGAGTTATTCAAAAAATAATCACTGGTCTTCTGTTATGGCACCGATGGGTAGTGCAACAAACATCAAAAAAGAAAGAAAAAGGAACGGAATATACACATAGTAGAGATTACCAGCCCTGTTCTCGAAGACTGTTGACGGAAAAGGGAAAACCAAACTAACTTTCTTAATTTGAAATATGAAAACGTTTGTTTTACTTAGATCAGCAAATCCGTTTTCGACAAAGTACTAATTTTTCAGACGAAAAAAGAGTTTTTTCTCGACCGGCAAGCCGACCAACCGGTCAAAAATTTCTGACCGGATCGAACTGGCCGATTGTCGTAACTGGTTACATCTCTGTTTTCCAGAATTTTCCGATGAGTTTTCGTGGAGATATAAACATCGCGGCAAATGCCCTGAAAAAGTCGCCTATGTACAAAATGAGTTTCATTGAAAACAAACTCTAATGCAGAATAGTCGATAAGCTATGTTTTCGTTCATTTCCAATGTTTGAAAATGCCTCTAGTGCTCAAGTTACAAGGACATGAAATTGATATTGTAACCTTGTTTTGCCAACTGGAATAGGAGTGTTAGATGAGAAAGTTGGTCTTGCATAACTCTTTCCTATCTTGACAAAATTTAATGCCATCTGGTACGTAAGGATTTCAGACCATGCTCTTTCTTTTGTGTAGCGGACTCTTTCCTCGAAAATGCTCGCAAGTAGGTTTTCTAGAAATCGCGGTTTTTGACATACAGGTTTCGAATAAAAAACTTTTCTAGAAAACCCAGCAAACGATGGAACATTTTTAATTACATGACTGCGTTCAGCAAACAATGGGCTACGTTTTGAAAATAAAATCAAGTCTCCATCTTTGAATTAAAATTTTGAAATTAAATTTTAAATTTCAAAATTTGAACTATTTTTAAAATTTAAATAACTCCACACTGGAAAGGGATGGAGACATCGGCCAAACGACATTCGATAGGAAACTGAAAACTGAACAAACATAGGAAGTTGCGAAGTTTTCAGCTAAACGTTTGTATCAAAAGATTTTCTCAAAATCCTTTAGCGGCCTTTTGACCAAAATTGCAAAATCTTTAAAACCTTCAGTTTTTAAGCTAGAGACCTGGTTCAGTCGCCATTGGATAAAGCGCATCGAGGTGCATATGTGTCAACACTGTTTCGCTGATCGGTTGACCTTAAACGTTGTGACAAATTTGTTACGTTATTCTAGCTGTGTTTCCTATAGCGAAAGGGGTCCATTATACATTAGGAAGTTGTCAGCCTGCAGTACTGCCGCTAGCTTAGGCCTCGATCTCCTGAAAGACTTTTCCTTTTACACTTCCTTTTACAAATTCTGAATGCTACAACCATTTCATCACCGAAAACCGCTAGGGAAAAGCAAAAAATTTGTCACAACGGTTAAGGTCATCCGATCAGCGAAAAACTGTTGGCACATGTGCATCTCGATGTGCTTTATCCAATGCCAATTGAACCAGGTCTCTAGCTTAAAAAAGATTTAGATAGACGACACGATTTTTCGAGGTCATATCGATTTCTCCATTAGTTTATAGATTCGTGTCATGGATAGATACAAACTAACAAAAACCGCGTCCTTTTAACTCGGTCGGATGAAATTTACGAGGGGTCGTAATGTGGTCCAATGAAACACCAATTTTTTGGGGAAACTGGTGAACGACAATAGTTAAAAATCTGAAACAAAACGAAAAAGTATTCCATTGAGTTTCGAATCAGTTCTGAAAATATGAAGCCTTAATGATCTTTATTTTACAGCATTTTACAACCCAAAAAGAGAAGAGGGGTTAATATTCTTTGAAATGTACCATGTGCAGCAGGCAAAAATTTTTTGTTTTGATTGCTTCTACTGCATAATTTCGTATTGGTGTCATTTTAGAAAAAAAAAACTGTTGTTTTTTGTAACAGTTAATACCGTTTTCTTCTTTCTGTCGTTTAAAATACTGACGTTTATTGTATATAGTATGATAAATATGTTTGATCACAAGAACGGGATACAGTATATAGTAATCAAAAAAAGCCTAAAATAATACTTCTAGTCAAACGTAGCTATAGACTATGCATATAAAGTGCGAGAAAGAAGAAAAAGAAACGTATTATTGCATGATTCATGTTCATAGAAATGAAAATATTCGCCTTTTCAAATAAAACTGAATTGAAATGGTAACGAATCGAGTATTTTTAACATTTAAACCTTTAAGCTTTTTTTCATGTCAGATACTAGTTTAAACATTTATTGTAAACCAGGTAAAGATTTTTCTTTAAAAAGACATGTGTGTACAGGCCTGCATGGCCTGTACACACATGTCAAACAATTTTGTCAAAACAAAGAAAATTTAAAGAACTGTCCATGCTCGTGGATGTCCATGGTCATGTCTATCTAATGCAGGACTCTACATGTGTGCGAAAATTTGAATAAGATTACAAGAGAGCTACAGTACGATAAGTGAATTAGGCATTTCTGAATGAAATTGAATAGTCATACTACAGATAGTTCAAGTAGAGGGAGGATCAAAAGTAAACGGCTTTATTTAACATTCATGAATCAAAATGAGTTCGTTCTTCTTTATCATACTACTAGGTTTTCTGAGCCGAAGTATACATTCCTTTTCTATAAGTAATTTTTAATTACATAACAAAATCCACAAAATCTCTGATTTGTTATATCAGATGCTATGATAATTTGAAATTATCCATTTGTTTATAGTCTCAGTTTTCGTTTCTTTAGACTCACCACAAATTAATCGACATAATAACGATCAACGTTTACATAATCTATTTTATCGAAAATCAAAATTAGAATCTGTGAATGAAACATCAGCATTATTGTCTGGTTTTGCCATTGTACGTATATTAATTCTTATATTAACTAAGTCAATCTATTTCTCTTATAGGTTGCAATAGTTGAATTATCATTGGATTCTTATACAAGTCAAAATCCTGGAAATACTTTAATAATTTGTTATGCAATAAGTATAGAATATTTGATGTGTTTTCTATGTTTAATATTTCTTTTTCTGCTATATTAGTATCATGTTTACTTGTTGGTATTCATCTTTTGGCATTACTGATGTCAATGTGTATTTTACCTGAATTAAAAAATGTTATTCGACAATCGGATGTATGGATTAATTATGAAGATAAAAAACCGTTAGCAAGTATGAACATTTTTATTGAAGTGGCATGGGTCGTGTCGACTGGTCTTGGTTTATTTTTATTTATATTAGAATTGGGTCTTATTTTATGGATAAAAGTCAGTGGTTTTAGTCGAACTGCAGCCATTTCGGCTATTATAACTTTGACTTTTATTAGTTGTCCATTTTTATTATTTGCTATCGGATTTTATTATCGTGTTACAAAAGCAAAAGTATCATTACATGCGAATAATTTATCAAAGCTTGAACGAGGTGCAATTGCTAAAGGACTTTTTTTAAATAAAACTTAAAGCGAATAATACTTTACATATTCATTATAGTTTACGTATATTAATATATTTTTGTAATAATTCGACTTAATACAATAAAATTAAATCTGCACTTCAAACCTTCGTGCTTGAGATCAAGTACTCTTTTTTTCCAAACAAATATTCGTAATGTAAAAATAGTTATACACATAAGACATCAATAGTAATATTTTTAATTATCGATGTACAACGGATATCATCATACTCTATAAAATTTAATTATACTCTCTAAAGAATCTTCATTTCTTTTGTTTAAAGTTTTTGTCATAGAGTTGAACAAGATATGTAATTTTGATGCTTTAGAGGATCTGATTGAAAAAGGAGACTGAATAAAAGAAAGTAGACTCAATTGATCTATAACCTATTGCAATGATGGGTTTTATACGATATAAACAATCAGCTACTCATTTTACGTTTTTAAAAGTAAATTTCTTTGCAGTAGAAGGCGATCTTTTCATTTTTCATAAATGCAAGTTCCTTTGCGTCGGAGGGTACAAAATAATGTCTACGTGTGATTACTCTAGACTTTTAGAGAAGAATGCACGCGCCACTGACGCCACACGATCTGGAGGAAAAAAATAAATCAGAGTCCAGACCATAGTAGATTCTTCACGTTAAAAGAAGTTGTGTAAGTTCATGTCAGAAATTCAGACAAAAGTCGATACAGCGCTTTTTATATTTTATCTGGAAAACATTCACTGAATAAAGAAGTGCGTCTGCTACTTTCTCGTCATTTGTCCTTCTTAACAGATACTTCCCAACGTAGATAGTCATGATGTTTATGGTAGAATTAGATGTCTAGTAATAAGTTTTCGTCGATGCATTCATTTGAACACAGTTTTTGACTAACTTCTTCCTTACTTTTTTAAAGGCTCACATTTTGATACTTTCGTATTTCGAGAAAACTGCATGATATCCGACGTGATCTTTGTATTGCGCTTTTCAAATTAAGTATTTTTGTATAACTGTTGGTGCTCTTTTTAACAGAAAAAATTAGCTTTATATCAGCATATTGGTCAATCAATAAATTTGTAGTGAAGTACTATCCATGTCTTTAATACCGACAAAATATTGCGGTAACCGGTAATATTAAAAAAAAAGTGCATGTGTTTCATTAAATTTTTTCCACCAATTCACTTAATTACCGATCAAACAAATAATTATTTAGCGACTAACGAAATGTTATTATTTACTGACACTCTTATATTCACATTGTTGTGATCAAAAAGGCTGTCGAATACTGTTTTTCTCCTCTCAATTATACGGTTCTATAGCATTAATAGTCTTAGAAATTAATTATAATCACCTTGCCTCGTTTTGCTTTTTAAACTCGGTTTCATTTGTACTTAAGGGTCCCCTCCTCAGAATGAAATTTTCTTGCATCAAAAAATCAATTCCGCGTCAAGCCCATAGAAAGATAGCCTGGAGTATCTACTTTCAGAATCTGTATCGCTTTCGGGCTCAGAACTAGCTTTTCCTGGTTTTCGGGCAAGTTTTCTAGAAGCCTTGAAAACCAGGATCTTCAAATAATAATTTTTTCTGAACACGTGGATTTGTAGAGCAGACTTTTCTGATCAAAATAAGACGTTGCACAACCCTGTATGATCTTGCGTCCAAAAATTACAAGCATTTTCCTACATGTCCTAAAATAGACCAACGCATGCAGAGCGTTTTCTCTCAAAACACGTTTTTTGTTCGAACATGCCCAGTGTGGGACACTTTTTTTAAATATAATTCAAGCTAGAGATCTCGGGTTGGTTTTATTTTAAACTAGACAACTAACTGCGTGGACTGATGGGATCAAACTAGTAAACTATTCAAAAATTGACTCCCATCAGTCCACGCAGTTAGTTGTCTAGTTTAAAATAAAACCAACCCGAGATCTCTAGCTTGAATTATATTTAAAAAAAGTGTCTCACAGTAGAGGGTGATTTTTTTACCTTGGATATCCATATCTGGCCTTCCTTTCAGTTGATTTACAGTTTATTCGAAATCAACAAACAAGTGTATATAATGTATTCATATAATGTATGTCATTTGCTACTTTTCTTTCACGAGAGACCTACCTTTAGTTGCAAATCGCTTTTGCGATCAGATTAAGTGAACTAAGGTAACCGAGGGTGCTGAATTCGAATATGATACTCGTTTTGCCTGCTACGTCTTCTGTGACGAAAAAACATCTTTCGAAGGTGGAAAACTTTTTTCCAAAATCAATTTTCTGATCTGCCCAGATTGTAGAACACATCGAGCTGGCTATGTAGATAAATTTTTTCGATTACTGGACGACTATTGGTCAAGCTATAAACACTTTTCAAAAGTCCTATGTGAGTAAAAGATATGCTCGCGCACTTGTGTCTGTCTTACCGGTATTTTCCTTCTTTTTCTTATGGGATAACAACTTTGTTTTTTGTTTTAAATACCAAATGAAGGCATGAGCGTTACAATGTTGTCGATGAAATTAATTCTGAAGGCAAACATCGTTGATCGTGGAAAACAGTGCACAACAGATTTAAAAGCGTCACACATCAGTCATACGACTCACATTTTCAAAAATATTTAAACCAGCACAAACAAGAAAATTGAAGAAAAAAAAGTGAATCAGTGAACTCGTTTTCAAACTTTTTAGCACCACACATGCAGACTCTTCACTAGTTCGTGACACTGACTGACGACGGAATTAACAGCAGCTCGTAAACCTCATTATGAGGAGTTTCAAGCATTCAATTACTGGCTAGCAGTTTACTCTTTACTTTTTGCGGTGCTGTTAGTTTCTTAAAAGTTCACAGAACTGTTGAACAACGAAGAAGACCAAACGCTGAGAAGAAAGCTTTGAGGTAAAAGTTGGTCACCTAGTGCGAGAAACGATAGGAATTTTGCGAAAAAAGTTCATAACTTGACCAACAGTCGTCCGGCAATCGAAAAACTTTATCTACTTAGTCAGCCGGAGGTGCTCTACAATCTGGACAGACCAGAAAAGTAGTTTGGGAAAAGAGTTTTTCACCGTCGAAAGACGGTTTTCCGCCACTGAAGACCTAGCAGGCAAAACGAGTCTCATATTCGAGTTCAGCACCCTCGACTACCTTAGTCCACTTAATTTAATCGCAAAAACCATCTGCAACTGAAATTTCCTCGAAATTGACTCTCAATGAAGTTCATAATACTCTTTTGTTCCCTTTTCCGTCAAAGATGCTCATAGCTTGGCCAATCAGAAAAGCAGTTTGGGAAAAGAGTTTTTCACCTTCGAAACACGACCTAGCAGCCAAAACGAGTGTCATATTCGGATTCAGCACCCTCGACTACCTTAATCCACTTAATTTAATAGCAACACCGATTTGCAACTGAAATTTCCTCGAAATTGACTCTCAGTAAAGTTGATCATAGTTTTTTGTTCCATTTTCCGTCAAAAATGTTCATAGCTTGACCAATCCGAAAAGTAGTTCGGGAAAAGAGTTTTTCACCTTCGAAACACGACCTAGCAGCCGAAACGAGTGTTCAGCACCCTCGACTAGCTTAATCGACTTAATTTAATCGCAACACCGATTTGCAACTGAAATTTACTCGAAATTCACTCGTCCTTTTTTCCTCAAAAATGTTCATAGTTTGAAAAACAGTCGTCCGGTAATCGATTAACTGTATCTGCTTAGTCACCTGGAGGTGCTCTACAATCTGGACAGATCAGAAAATTAGTTTTGAGAAAAAAATGTTTTTCACCTTCCAAACAGGATTTTTCCTCAAACAACACCTAGCGGTCAAAACCAGTATCATATTCGAGTTCAGCACCCCCGACTACCTTAACGCACTTACTTTAATCGCAAAAGCGATTTGCAACTGAAATTTCCTCGAAATTGACTCTCAGTAAAGTTGATCATAGTTTTTTGTTCCTTTTTTCGTCAAAAATGTTCATAGCTTGACAAATCAGAAAAGTAGTTTGGGAAAAGAGTTTTTCACCTTCGAAAGACGACCTAGCAGCCAAAACGAGTATCATATTCGAGTTCAGCACCCTCGACTACCTTAATGCACTTACTTTAATCGCAAAAGCGATTTGCAACTGAAATTTCCTCGAAATTGACTCTCAGTAAAGTTGATCATAGTTTTTTGTTCCTTTTTTCGTCAAAAATGTTCATAGCTTGACAAATCAGAAAAGTAGTTTGGGAAAAGAGTTTTTCACCTTCGAAAGACGACCTAGCAGCCAAAACGAGTATCATATTCGAGTTCAGCACCCTCGACTACCTTAATCCACTTAATTTAATCGCAAAAGCAATTTGCAACTGAAATTTCCTCGAAATCGAATCTCAGTAAAGTTGATCATAGTTTTTTGTTCCTTTTTTTCTCAAAAATGTTCATAGCTTGACCAATAGTCGTCCGGTAATCGAATAACTTTATCTACTAAGTCAGATGGAGCTGCTCTACAATCTGGACAGATCGGAAAATTAGTTTGGGGAAAAGAGTTTTTCACCGTGGAAAGACGGTTGTCCGTCACGGAGGACGTAGCAGGCAAAACGAGTATCATATTCGAGTTCAGGACGCTCGCCTAGCTTAATTCACTTAATTTAATCGCAAAAACGATTTGAAACTGAAATTTCCTCGAAATTGACTCTCAATAAAGTTCATAATGCTTTTTTGTTTCTTTTTTCGTCATCAGTTTAAAAAAACATGAAAAAAAGTTTGTCCCTGGTGTAAAAGGTCTCTTAATTTTCTTTGAAATAATGACATCATAGCTGTTTTTTCAACAATATCGAAAATAGAATGTTTACCTAAAAGTACGATTACCCGTACTTCTATTTAAAATCTGTACTGAAGAAGTTTGATGATGGATTAGGATTTTCTTTTCACTAGACTAACTAATGAGCGTGAGTAAAGTAAATCGTTAGTGTCGTACGGCTTCCAGCGTTAAATTATACTTATTTTTACGTTCTGGTTGTAGGTTAATTAATTTTCTGGAGCGATTTTCAAAAATTACTGATTTATTCTATTATCAGTTACCAGAGGATTTTCAAAGTTTCATGAATTAATCACTATTTCACAATCTGGAAGTTGTCCTCTTTTGGACAAATTGTTGTGGCGAACCTAAAAAAGATGCTTAGAAAAAGAAAAAAACTTGATAGAAGTATTGGCATAAATAACAATATTAAACTTATAAGCGTATCTAGAGCTTGACAAAAAAGAAAATTATAGATATTGTCGTGATATTGTTACTAATCACTCTTATGAAATATCTTTCAAAATTTAATTAAAGCGAGATGTCTAAGTATAAGTTCAAATTAATTTATTTATAAGAAAAGTTTTTAGTATAAATGTCCTCCGTTGTTTTTATTGCATTCTGAACGAATGTTGAGTCACTGGTCAGATGTTCTACATTGAACCGTTACTTGTATAATCATATTAAATAAAACACACAACGCAATGAGATATGTTTGGTTATGAACTCAACAGTTTGATATATACTTGACACGGAAAATCCTATGATTGACCTTTTTATTAACATGTATGACAGTTCATTTACTTTATCATCATGATAAAAAAATGAACAAAGTGAATACGTAACGCAATATGGTGGCATCAATAAGAATATTTTATATACTTTATTGATAAAGACATAGTTGATTAAAACTTTGACCTTCATATACACATTCCTATAGTCTTTTTTTATCTTAAAAGAATGTTAGTGTTTTTAATTTACAACTAGTCAGCGTAATATCTTAGTTTATGAGAACGAGAAAATATCGTTGACAATAAACATAGTTTTTCTGTCTCGTATTCAATATTTATTGTCAAGAATAATCATTTAAATTCTATTATTAGAGAGCCGACATTGTATTATGGCTTCAATTCTACTTGTTGACTTTATTATTGTTCTACTTAAGTTAAAACTATAACCATGACTGTATATTTAATTTTTGTCAACAATAAAATCTTCAAATCAACATACTATGATTCAATTCGCAATTTTATTCATAGATGAAACCATACATACGACATATGCAGACGCAAGAAAGCAGACGTTTATAATACAATTAAATAGTGTCTTTTTTCCAGAAATATTTACATTTAAGTGTGAATAAGAAGAATGAAAAAATTTCACTTGACACACTATTATTGTTTTTAATCCATTCAGTAACAATAACAGAAATTTTCTTGAAATATGTCCTTGTGTTCTGAAGAATTTGCAAAAAAATGTCGTCTATAATGGTGTAAAAACAAAAAGATTTATTCATTATAATCTTTTCAATGGACAGTATTGGTCGAAGAATATTTCATTTTTTATGAACTTGTTATAAAAGGAGGTTAGTTTTATTTCATAAATTTTACTAAGTTATGTCCACTTTATACATTGCTTAATCGGCAAACTGCCGGAAAATCGTCTTCAGAACAGAAAGATAGAGAGAGAGACGATCGACAGACTGGTCTAAAACAAAATCAGTGAGAAATGAAAGTTAGTGTCCGTGAAGAATTCCGTATGACTTTTATAATGTTCATTTAATTACGCTATATAGCATGTTATATTCTAAAATAGATTTTCTATATTTATGTAATGTAAAGAAAACGTTTTTATTATGTTTGTCAATTATTTTTTTACTTTCAGAAAACAATTTGAAGAACGATAATTGTTTTATTGTTAAAAGAAAAGTAGCCTGTGTGTAGCCTGAAAAATATCTCAATATTACAATAAAATAGAACAACATAGGATATTATATTATAAGATATACAGGTATGTTCAACGTTTCGTTTTTACCTAGATATTTTCAAATTATATGATAAGTCGTCAAGATCTCTAATGACACAAAAGTTGTTTGTTATTTTTACTTTAACTAATTCGAGCAAACCGTTTTTTTTTTTTTTTTGAAAAATATGTTTGTATATCAGAGAACATTTACAAACACATTACACCACTGTCCATTAGTGAGTGATATACAAATGGTAGAATATCTTCAGCAAACCGATATACATATCATAAAAGACAGCATAGTTAGTATATTCATGTATTCTCTCTCATTTTATTATATAAATATGAATACATATATTTTCATCGTAACTAGAATAGAAGTTGAGCATATCTGAGGAATGAAATATACAGTCGATTTTCGTACGCAATAACTGTAGTAGTACTAGATGTAGTAAAGATATATTTTGTCATATAGGTTTACTTTTTTTTTTTTCTTTCGTGCTGTTGCAACCACAGAAAAACATATGAGTTCCATCTTCCATAAAGAAAAAGGTTGAGTTGTATTTTTTTTTTTTTCTTCATTTATTCTGTCACTCCAATAAATACTATACAATTAATTACAGTTTTTCTTTCTCCTTCGACTCTTACAACTAGTTTATAATGTAAAGTTTGTACAATTACAATTTTTATTTCATCTATAGAACAGAACTCTCTTTTAGTTTCGTTTATAAACAATTGTGATGTTGATAATGAGATTTCGTTAACCTTTCAAACTTAGAGAGAGAGAGAGAGAGAGAGAGAGAGAGGGAGAAAGAGAAAAAGAAAGAGAGAGATACCACACAGTGCGTAAAAAAAACATTTTAACAATTTTTAAAAACCAATTGTTTCCTATCCCTGAAACTCTTTTACATATAAACAAAAAACAGAAATGCAATAATAGGTGAATAAAACTGATTATTTCTTGACACTACTATAGTAAGTCCTTGATCAATCGTATAATACTGGGTAAGTTCAAAAGATAGGGATAGAATAGAGTAACAGTTTTAGTCTATCTTATTAACTTTTATCCGTTTATTGCGACTACTTATCTACTTGCGATGATAATTTTCAGATAGATTATGATTTCTAATATGTCTGAACATTTGAGAAGATGAAATTGATTAAAATCAACTTTAATAGTTTATTTAAAACATATTGTCAGTCTATACATTTCATCAACGATATTTCAGCATTATACAACGATATTAATTATAAAAATGTCGAAAAATGATAACGGTTGAACATCATGCTCATAGTTGGACGACAATTCACCCTTACTACTCAAAACTCAATTTTATCAGTTTATTCTCTAATCACTACACTGTTAATATTTCATCTATTAGATCAATTTCAAGCACTACCACACATGGTATTAGGTGATAAAACTTATAAACATTATCATCATCATCATATACCTTTAAACAAAACACGAATTCGTTTACCACAACATCTTTTTGCTATCGAACAACAAACAGACAATTTTCTCAATATACTTTTAGAACGTTCAAGGGCCAATAGAGACACATATGATGAACGACAAAAATTAATAAGTACATATAAAGTTGTTAGTAAAACCCAATGTATGTTACAAATGTTAAACAATGGAACAGTTAATGCAAAACATGTTAAAAATCTTGAAGATAGTGAAGAAACACAATGGGGTAAGACAAATACATATTTTTTAACATTTCAGTGAAAGGCGCTTTTAAAATTATTCTTACTAGTTTACTTTCAATTTATATCGATAGTCTAGTTTTGAATCAATTAAAAGTATATACAATGACTTTTTTAAACAGAATGAAATGCTTTTGGTCTATACATTGGCCGTGAAGTACAAACAATTTGATTAAATATAATATAATATGTAAGACCCTCGTCTTATTTCTCGACACCATACGATAGCAATTTCCTAGATGTACACGTTAAGGCATATTGCACTGTTGAAAGCTTTAATAATTGAGTGATGATGCGACGAGAACTATTCATTTATCTATAATGATAGGCCTGTCCGTCTATGGAATAGAGATATCAAGTCTCAACAAAACGATCTATAATCATTAAACAGTGCAAATTGAATATAGAGAATTCTTCCTTCGAATCAAATTCTAATATCAACCCTGAAATATGATGGAACGACGCTTTTCGAGGACATTTAGCAGGATTATTATATTAAAATAGATCATCTAGTGGTTATAACGAGAGTGTTCACTTTCAGATTTCAACTTTCACAACATGAAAGAATTCTTTCCTGTTAAAATGACTCCATGTATCAGTTAATTTCAAAAGATATTCTAAAATTGCATTGAAAACCAGAGACTAAGTGTATGATGATACCACTAATGTACATATAAAGTGAAGCTCAAACGCTTACTCTACTTCTTGTTCTCTCTAAAAGTTCTACTCTTTCATAACTATGTCAAACATCTTTTTCATCCTTCAGTAAGATAGAGAAAATATTCTCTTCGAAGTCATACGATTTGTACTATTTCATGATCTTTTTTCACAGGGTTATGGCTTTTGCACTACAAACTGACTTCCGCTTTTCATAATACATGAAAAACGCGTAACTCTGCTACCAGAATCTCTGTGCGTTACCGTTTTTTCTCTTTTCGCCTATCCTATAATTTTCGGAAAGAATATCGTAGAATCCTGGAAAGCGTCTTGTTTTGTAGAATGAAGTGCATTCTTCAAAATCCACTACTAGGTCAGTTCAAAATAATTGACGCTTTTTATGTTGTACTTGAAATACGAAGAGCCCCAAAAACATTGTCGTTTGTTTTTAGGACTTTTAGTATTTCGATTGTAACCGAAAAGTCGTCAATTATTTCGAATTGAGCTAGTAGTGGATTTTGAAGAATGCACATCATTCTACAAAACAAGACGCTTTCCAGGATTCTACGATATTCTTTCAGAAAATTATAGGATAGGCGAAAAGAGAAAAAACGGTAACGCACAGAGATTCCGGTAGCAGAGTAAAAATCCATTATAATTAGTTAAAACTTCTGTTTCTTTGAATTGGTGTATGCCTAGTTATATGAGCTTTATATCCAACGTCCCACAAGAAGTCACAGCCTGATTACCGATCGCTTTAGAGTTTGTGGTGCAAAGGTCATAACCCCGTGAAAAAAGATCATGGAATAGTACAAACCGTATGACTCTGAAGAGAATATTTCTCTATCTTACTGAACGATGAAAAAAATGTTTGACATAGTTCTGAAAGAGTAGAACTTTTAGAAAGAACAAGAAGTAGACTGATCGTTTGTGTTCTAGCAGTATAATCATCTTTTATAATTAAATCAGCAATTAGATAAGAAAAATAATATCATCCTTGTATAACAGATTGTTTGTACCTGAAGTATTTTCCGACAAAAAACATCGTTAAAAATTCTACAAATACGTATAAAACTGTCTACTGATAATGTTGAAAACATGAAAACTAACTTAATTAGTATAATCATTTGTTTTTAAAAAACTGAAATTTTTATTTTTTTTTCTTAAAATTCATATAAACGTTATTGAACTTGAAGAAACAAATTCTTATTAGCTGTAATTCAGTTATTTTTTTCAAAGTATCAGTGTGCATGTCATTAATCATTTATTCAACAGCTTATTATCACGTCTTCATGTTACAGTCTCGGTAATATATTCTAGGTACTATAAAAGACCAATGTTCCTTGATTCAAAATTACCATTTGCTCTGTCTGTACAATGTTAGATACAATTTGTGATTTTTTACAGTGTTTCTTTTGTTTATCAAAGTATTACTGTTATTTTCCAGAACGCTATTCTGACTACTACAAGCATTGTACAGATTATATAATCAAAATGATGCCGCTCTCTAATTACGGTAGTCGATATCATAAAATTCACAAATACATTAAAAAAAAATAATATATATGATGTAAAACTTTCACCTTCTAGTCATATTTCTATTAACGTTATGTTTATTTGCATTAGAAGGAAATACCCATCAACTATAAATACACTTGATTAGTCCTGAATTGATAAGAAACATTTGACTTGTTATTATGGTCAATTTCCTTACACATCTTAAGAGAGGCAAAACAGTATTTGTTCAAATACAATAAAGACAATATTCTCTATTGACTTTATTATTTAGAAGAATGAATATTTTCATTTTGAATAGGCTAATGGCAAGGTTTTTTTTTCCAAAATAGACGAATATTAGCCGAAAAATCTTTACTTTGTAATATCTTTTTGTTCGGACGTCTCGTCTACAGAACACTTGTTGCATTTGTAGAGATAAAAATGTACCAAAAATGGACACTGTAGAATGCTGTCCACGATTCAAACACATAATGATAAAAAAAGAATTTTCTTTTATTTATTGAACTACAATTGTGAACAATAGAAAGTTAGTGGAATAAACTTCACTTTAATTAAAACTATTCATACAATAATTGATAAAATTACTTAAAAGTATATAGTATTCCTTATGATAAAATTGTAGCTAATGTATTTTAAACTTCAAAATTCAGAGTTCAGTCGTTTATTTCAGAATATTCTTTGTTTTTTATTATAGGTGTATTTATGTTCATTCCAATAGCAGTGAATCTGTTTTTAATACAAAATAAAAATTCCAAACTCTATCTATGTGGTCGACATAATCAATTATTTGGCATGGTAATGAATTCTCTATTCTTTCTTTCTTTCTTTCTCTCTCTCGACTTTTCTTATGCTCAACTTCTATTTTAGATTAATCGTAATGAAAAACAATGTGTATTTGAAAGTAGACGTTCGGATATTGATTTTGGTCGATGGGATTCATTTCGTTTATTTTATGAAGAACCATCAAAAGGCTACATATCAATATCAAATAATTGTAACACTCGTTTACGTAAAAAATTTGACAATGATAATTATTTACAATTTTTAGCATTTGTTCGAATTAATACTGATAATAAACAATCATCTCTAACAATTTCTAGTCAACCAAATAAAAATAAAGTATTGTTATCATCACGTTATCGAAATAATAATAATCATTCCAAAACAAATATTGATTATCGTCAACGAATTCAATTTCCAACTCAACCAATAATAATTAGTACAATTACGACAACCATGACAACTACTCCATCAATGACAAAACAATATTTTCGTCTTCATAGAACTATCTATCAGACATCCTTACCATCGTCTCTAAAACAACAACACTTTATAGATCCTAAATTAATTATTAATGTTCATAGTACAACAATACATCCTCCCTATCGTCGATATATTCACACAAGAAACTCTATTCATAAAAATAATCCGTTATCATGAAAACAACATATTATTCATTAATTGTTTCTATCAGACAACATCCAAACATAAAAAAAAAAAAATGAATTTTATTTAAACGAGAAATAAACAATAATCTCATGTGTATATCTGTATGTCAGATTTTATGAACTCACATTTATTCATTCGAGACAAATATTATCTTATTAATCAAAAATTAGACAAAATAATTATTTGCTCAAAAAAAATGGAACTTTGAATGTTTAAATTTTCTACACAAATTGTCTGAGACATTCATTTATCTCACGTCAACTAGGCTAATTTTATCATATAATTGAACATATTCTATAACCATAATCACTTGCAGGTTTATACGAGAGCATTATGATCATAGTAACGTTTCCACATCGTTTACTAGATAATTTTTTTCTACAAAAAGTTAATCAATAATTTCTTAGAAATAGAATATATATATATATATGTTGTGGAGAAAGTATAGAACTGACAATTCTACAGAATTAGTGGAAAATTTAATCAAGACGATCGAAGAAAGTACAGAATACACTTTGTTGAAGAATTTAAAGATATATTTTAATAACATTTTTAAACACTTTATAAAAATTTTATTTTTTACTAATATTTTTTCTTTCTATCAGAGTTTTTGAAATTCAGTTTTTGTTACTAATGTTTTATGAACATGCCAAAGGAAACTTAAGCTCATATATAATTGTGCTATATTTTCTACAAAGTTTCTAAAATCACAACACAATAGAATAAGTATCGTTGGTGTCAGATTTCATTAAGTGATCATATACTTAGCATGTGTTTTGTAGTAAGTACGAACGTAGATTGAGTAATAGTGATCGATAAAAGAAAGAGATATACAGCTCTTGGCTACTTCAGAGTGTATTTTTTAATATCGAAAAGAATGAGTCGAGTCATTACATAGAATTTCTTAATATTTTAGCCAATAATAGCCTCATTACTCTCGTTTTTGAATAAATTTTTACAATCATTGTGCAGTGAGACATCGATGTGACCTGAATCTCATGATCAGAAATCAAATTTTTTTTATTCAACTTTCAAATGGGTTTTCGAGGAATTTTCTTTCTACGCTCCAACTCATATCTGTTTATACTAAGACCTTTCTTCTCAATCTAAGTTAAAAAAACAAAGTTCATATGGTGCAGAATAAATTATTTGTCAAGAACATGGAGAAGAAACCTTATAAGGATTTTTCTCTATTGTATTGCGATTTTAGAAACTTTGTAGAAAATATAGCACAATTATATATGAGCTTAAGTTTCCTTTGGCATGTTCATAAAACATTAGTAACAAAAACTGAATTTCAAAGACTCTGATAGAAAGAAAAAATATTAGTAAAAAATAGAATTTTTATAAAGTGTTATTAAAATATATCTCTAAATTCTTCAACAAAGTGTATTCTGTACTTTCTTCGATCGTCTTGATTAGATTCCTCACTAATTCTATAGAACTGTCAGTTCTATACTTGGCTATAAGATATATATGAGAAAAATTTCCCAATATAACGGCTGATATGTCTTATCTTCTTTTCATATCTTTGTTTCAAAAAAAGAAATGAATTTATAATACTAGTCAAAAGTAGCTCACTCTTCTATTGTTTTGTTTTTATATAAACTTTTGATCTAAATGTGTGATCTTTTTTTCTATTATCAAAAGAGAGACTTTATTTCATTCTCTTCGTGTTTTTTAACAATAAATAAATATTAAGATTTAAATATAAAAATAGATACATGTAATATATCTGACCTGAACATCAATGTCAGTGTATAGAAATAATTCAATGCCGTTTACGATATTTGTTATAGCTTGATGTTTTCATTATTTTTTTCTTTTGTTGAATTTCACCGACAAGTTCAACTTTTTTCTTATGTATAAAATTAAACAAAGTTGAACCATGTTTAGATGATTGTAATATTGCACCTAATTCATTTTCACTTAATTTACTTAATTGTTGTAAATTTTCAACTTTATTCATTAATAATTTATAATTTTTAAAATTAATACCCGGCATACGAACAAGTATATCCTAAAATTGAAAAATATTGACTAATTGATAAATATAAATGATATCCATCAGTTTTTAAACATGCCTGTACAATGGGATTATATCGTTCATCATCATCAATAATTCCAATTTCTGATGTTACGGTCATAGCACTTTTTGTATCAGGTTGATCACGATCTATCTTTAAATAAAAAATATAAAAGAGTGGAATAAATGTATGTTCGATATGATAAAAATGATTAACTTACTTTCAAATCTTCAAATAATTCAGCGCTAGCATGTGGTGATGGACACCATAATATTCTTAATTTTGGAAAATGCATTGTTAACAGCGCCAATTTTGATGTGATATCGTTCGAATTGAAATCATTTGAAATACCATTTTTATTCTATGATATACAAAATACAAATAACTTAAATGAATAGTTTTTTTATAGAGTTTAAACTACATACGGTTAAATGAAAAACATGATTTTGATTAAATTCAATCAATAATATGGGTCGTTTATAGAATCGTGTCATTTGTAATGCTTGTGTATATAATCGACCATTATTCAATGACTCAATTAAATCTGATACACTTTTTCTTTCAACACATATTTCAGGTGTCAAAATGTAATCACCAACCTTATGGAGATAAAACAAAGAGGATAAAGTGGAGTGCCATTTCATTTTTTAAGAAGCCATCACAATCTCTTTTCTTCTCCATACGGGACAGTAACGAATAAATAAAATAAATTTTTGATCCTTCTTTTACTTTTTACTTCGCTACAAACTCAAACTTTTTTCTCGTAAGTAGACCCAAACTTCTAAAATTTCTTTTCTTATTCTAGAAGAATATTTCATCATTTCAGCCTGTATTTTTTAATCTGTTGATGGTACAAAAACAAATATTTTATGATTGAACTGTAAATTAATAATAAAAAAAAAGAAAAGTTTTTTACTTCAAGTGTAACAGGTTCAATATCGATACCACGTTTGTATATTAATGATGGTAATTCACTTCTAAATTCTCTCATATCAACAATAACCTAAATGACAAAATTTTCTAAAACTATTCTATGGCAAATGAGAGTAAATTTATACCTTTGCTCTCACAGTTTCCGATAATAAACCACCTTTTCTTGTATCAATAACGGTGCCATATGCCATTTGATTAGCAGGTGTAGCATCACGAGATAACAATGGATTATCTTCACAGCGTCCATCACGTTCTTCAGGTATAACCATTGTCTACAGAAATAAATAAATAATATAGAACAATAAAAAACTTCACAAAAAATAAATCTTACAGCTTTTTCTCGAATTAAATTTTCAAATGCATCTTTTTCTTTTTTAACACTTAACAGATAACGTTGTTCTTCAATTGAATTTGAATATAGTAAAAAATAAACACGTAATGGATGATCAATATTTGTCGCTTTAAATACCTATTATCAAAACACAAATAATAATAATTAAACACTCATATCTTTAGACTGAAAAATATGATGACAATGAGTAGAATAGATGTGAGATAAACAAAGTATATCGCAATAATTTACTTCTAATTGTCGAACAAATGTTAATGATGCATCATGTAAAATAACATATCTTGGTCGATATTTTAATAAAATTTTACCAAGTACAAAATGATTATCAATATTGCCACTAAATGGATAAAGAACGACGCTCATATCCGAAAAATCATTAATCACATAGCCACCTTCAATCTAAATGTAGAAACAAAATGTATCCGTTATAACTGTAGATATCTTTTATATGATCAGTTATTATATTAGAGAGTATTTCAAATTGATTACATACATCATCCAATTCAATACCATTTATGGATTTTTTAGTAGTTGATGTATGTTTTTTCTTCTTGTCTTTTTCCTAAAATTAATAAAAGTAATACAATTATCTTTTAGAATAAAAAATGACATACTGTTGAATTTTTTGACTCATTCGATTCATTTGCCAGCGTTGGATGTAAGGTTAGTTCTAATAAATGTTCCAACATTTCGTGACCACCAATTGTCAGATACTAATTAATAAAGAGAACAATAATAGAATACAATCAGAATAAATGAATGTCTACTAGTATTACTTGTTTTAACTGTGAACAAGCACGATCATCAGCACAAACAATTAAAACACAAGGTGATCCTAATTCAGGAAAATTATCTTTCTTTCGAATTTCATCTAATACATCAGCAACTACTTTCCACTTTGGATTTTCTTCTAATTTTGGTTTAGTGACTAGAAATGAGAAAAAAAAAATTTTTTAATTAGAAAATATTTAGAAAATAAAAGAATACCTGGTTGTTCAACATTTACTCCATCATCTTGTTGTGTTTGTTGTTGTTGTTGTTGTTCTTGTTGTTGTTGTAACTTTTTTTTCTTTGGCGGTTCTCCAAATACTCGCGCTTTTGACACCTATTAATGGAATGGATATTGGTAAACAATAATGTTATAGATAGATCTATACCATTAGAAGTGTTTCTGCTGCTGGAAGCAATAGCCAATTGCCAGTTGATGCTTGTGATGAATTTATTGATTTACTTTTATTACCGTACAGTCGTTCATTTTGATAAACACTATAAATAGCATTATAAAATGTCACACAATCATACTGTGTCAAATATAATATAAACAATCTTAATGTTTTTATATCATTAATAATTTGTTTTGTTCTAAAACTAATTTGATTCCATACTGGTTGTAGTTGAATATATATTAGACGATCAAATGTTGTCAATATAACATTATCTGTATTCAATATATCGTTATCCAAATATGTTGTTGACTGTTTTAAATCTTGTAAACAAATATTAATTAAATTTCTTAATGATAATTCAATTTCTATCATTGATGATGTCATTGGTATTTGTAATTCAATAACATCTGGTGCTGATTTATCAAATGTATTACGTATAGTAGCTTGAAATCGAGGATATAAATATAAATTTTTTAAAAATAAATTTTTCATTACTAATTCTAATTGATTATAACCTTTGGAAAAATCAATTGATGAATCACTAAAACCTTTTATAAAACCATGTTTATTTTTCTCACGATATAAACGTAAAATAAATGATTCGGGTGATGAATCAGTAATACGATGAGCACGATAGACAAGTAAACCACTTATTAATTCAATTGGTACACGAAATGTTAACATATCAACAGTTAATATGCTAAAATAAAATAAAATAAAATAATCATTATTTTAAATGAATGTGAGAGAGAAAAATTATTAGCTATTAGATCTTATATATGTACAACTATGATATACTTTTTACTTACCCATTTACTACTATAGCACTTACCGAGATGTAACAAAAAATATTCCACCTTGTAAATATAATTCTCTTCTTTCATTACTTAGAATATCTGTTGTAACAACTCGTGGAGGTGGATCAATACCATCAGCAATAAGTTCCAAAATAAAATAGGCTTGTTCATTATCAGTACAACCCACAATAAATACGAGACTATGATCAGCACAATAAAGTTTAATTATTTCTTTGAATATTCGCTCTAAACCCAGGCCACTAAAACAAATATAATAAAAAAAAGACAGTTGTTACTAATGTAAAGAATATAAATAAGGAAAATGTTACCGTGCTAATATAAGCAAACCATCCTCATGATATAAATTTAAAATAATTTCTGTTTCATATTCAAGAACACAATTATTTATCGATGATACAGTGGATGTTGTTGTTGTTGTTGCTGCTGTAGCCATACTAGTCAATCTTATAATAGACTAAGCCGTAGAAACAAAAAACAAAAAAAATAGTAGACCGTCTAGCTATGTGATAAGTCCAAAATTTTATTATTACTTTGAATAAAACTTCATTCTTCTATCTCCCATTGTTCAAGTTAAATTAAAAAAGATGTCCTAATTTCACTCAGATGATAATCATTAGTTGACCGAGAAATGTTTTATTTTTGATTCATAAAAAAACAAAAAATTTTTTTACTATCAATCAAATACGAATAACCAAATCCCATGCTCTCTAATAGTATCTTCTGAATAACAACTATGAGAAAAATTGACATGTATTCGTATATCAGATCTTACAATTATAAATAGATGAATGAAATGAATTGCCAATAACAGTGGAGGAACACTTGAGAAACAAAGAAAACAAAAAAATGAAAAGTTATGCTAAAGAAAAAATGATGAGAAAAAAATAATGCAAAAAATATTTCAAAATAAAAATAAAATAAAAATGCATAATTATCATCAAAAGATGGATAAAACAATAATAACAATAACAAAAAAAAAATAAAAGTGAAAATTGAGATCTCTACACTGAGAACTGTATCTTTCGTTAAATGTTCTAACTCATTGTCATTTTTCGTCGTTTATTGCTTAATAGATGTGATACATTTGCTTTAATAGCCTCTTCATCATAAAATACTTTGATATGTGAGTATAATTTGTTATAATCTGTTTGAATTACTTTATATTGAAGATTAGATAAACCATCGACATTACGAAGTTTAAAACTTGATTTTAATATGCGATATCTAAAATATAGAGTATGATTAATGATAACGAAACTATTTCATTTTAATACATCTTTCTAAACGATTCTTCACATACTATAGACAAAATTCTGCACATATTCTATCTAATCTCAGATTTTGATAACGATTCTTTAGTTGTTGTTTATTTGTTTCAATGGTAAATTTCAATAAAATAATAGAAAATAGTTTTAAATTCAAACCTGTTTTGATTTGGTTCATCTTTCTCATGTCCAAGCATTCTATATCGTCCAATTGACAATGGATATCTTGATATACGATATTTTGTCATTATTCTAGAAGAAAAAATAAAAGAGAAAAATATTAATCATTGTAATAAAATAAAAAGAAAATCATAAAATATAATTACCGAGCAGCCATATCTAAAAAAAATAAAATATATAAAACAAAAATACAATTGAAATATATAATTTTAATTTTTTCATTTATACGTACCATCATCTTCACCTGAAAAGTGGTGAAAAAAAAAAAATAAAAATAATATTCATTTTTAAAAATCCCAAAAATAGAAATGATAAAATACTGACCACCCCAACCGAAAAAATTATTACAAAATCCATTTAAAGATCTAAACTGTTCTTCGGTCATTGCTGAAACACCACCAAAGATAGTTCGATAAGGTAATCTTAAAAATAAGAAATTAGAATATAAAATATGATTATTCAAATATTTTTTAAAATTACATACTGATAATCTAATGTATTAACAGCAACAGACATATGTCTTGGCTCTGCTGGACAAGAATAAAAATTTCGATCATCTTCTGGTATTAAATCAACATCATGAAATATAAAACATTCCCATGCATAATGTTTGAGAGCTTCTTTAAATCCAATATTGAATAATAATGCACGATTAAATGTAATATTATTTTGCTTTGAAAAAAAAAGAAAGAAGAAAATATGAAAAAATGATTTATTTTGTATTAGTATAATAAGAAAATACTTACTGGTTCGACTAGAAATATCTGATAATCTAATAATTGTTTTTGTAAAAAACTATGTATAGAATATAAAAATATTTTTAATTGAAAAAGTCGATTTCGATAGGGTACAATAATAGCTACACGATTATTTGATGTACAATGTTCTGGCCACCAGTGACCACCATGTTTAACATTAGAATAATATTGTTCAATTTCTTGAATTGTATACGAATGTAAATTAGTATTCACAAGACCAACTAGAAAAATAAAAATGTAAATTAATAATTAGAAAATGATTTAGATAATAATATTATTTTTACCTAAATTAGCAGGTAATAGAGGACATTGAACAATTTGTTTTAGATTATTTGATTCTGTAATAAAATGAACGTTTAATCTTTTTAATAAATAATAGTCTCTTGAATTCGTTATGTTTGATGTAAAAATTTCCTTTCTTGTACGTTCTTCAGGTTTCAGATCATCAGCTGGTAATGTTAAAGAAATATATTCTTTATCATAATAAGAATGATAATAGAAAAAATAATAAACAAATAATAATAATAGTTGTATTAAAATTAAAATAAGTATTTTAAAACGTTTACTAAAGCGGAATGATTTGAACACCATTGAACTAGCACCATTGCAAGATAACTTGAGATTATGACATAAAATAAAAAACAGAAGAATATTGCTGATGATAATACATAATAAAAGTTTTTAAACTAACAACTAGGAAGGGATGGGAGAATATCCTGTTTTTGAAATATTGTCGAAATTTCCAAAATTTCTCTAGACCTAGTTATCTTTTAGATTCTATGCTTTTCGAAAATAATAAAAATTTTCTAGAACCTTATATGCGTTTCTGGATCTTTTCATCCTTTCAGCTTCAGACTCCGTCAGATGTACTTCAGAACATATAGTCAGAGAGATTCGAGTTAGCCGACTAACACGTTCACATAAAATCTTGTATAATCTTACTCATCCTCATCCACACACACCCTTACGTTAACAAACGATTGCGTGGTCTACTTATTCGTTATCTTCACGATTCCTGTAGATAAGGCTTGCGATTCATATCCGCACACACACACACACGCAACCTTTTTTGTACGCATAATTCGCTTCTCTTGTATATTCATAGAAACTACAATACTCTTGAAGATATAAATTTCTCTCTCATTCTCACGAAAAATCTACAATATCAAGAAACTAAAATAACTGGATATTTTCGAAAATAAAATAGATCACTTTAGCCTTTCATACAATACACTAGCCTTTAGCTTTTAGACATCTCTGACAACTAGAGATCAGTTCTCGTTCCATATGTCGTTCAAATGACAAATAGAATGTTCAATGAAATAATAATAATTTTTACATTATCGATGTAAACTTTAGTTTACTTTTAAATTCAAAGAAGCATTTTTCAAGATTTAATATGCAGAGATATTGAGAAACTCTAAAATATATTGACTATCAGTCGGAGATCAAACTAAATCGAATAATTCAGTATTCAATTCGATTCAGTTCGACTTTTAACTGAATCGACTTTGATCGAAGGGATGTTTGATCGAATCGAACTAGACAGTTTAATTAAAGAGCATCGTGTTTTTGTTCATCAATATAAAGATCTTTAACTGTGTTCTTGACTGGTGTAACAAAATCTAAAATTGTTTCCAAATTTGACTTGTTTAACGAAACGATATTTCTGATTTCTTGTAGCTCGCTCAAGTTTAGATCCATTAACAATGAATAATATATTATTTTTACGTTCGATAGAAAATTATAAATGAAAAAGACTAGTCCTATCAACAAGATATTTCTTATGAATAATCTTTTCTTTAATTCATGTGTGAAAGTTCTGTTGACAACGATGCTAAGGTCACTCAAGTGTTCTAACTTGAGAGAGTATATTTTGAATAGACGTTTCAAAACAAAAAAAGGGAATAAAGTTTCCATTTTTATTGAATTAAATCGAACCGATTTAGCTTTTGAAAATGTTCCTCCAAATCGATTCACATTTCCTGATTCCTTTCGGACTCTACTACCAGTTAAAAGTCGACAAAGAGCTAGGACCATAGCTATTGGAATAATAGAGTACTAGTTTAAAGCGTAAAATATGATCAGTTTTACACCAAACGTCTAATTAAATATTGTAAATAAGTCACTTTTTTTTGCTTTAACCTTATGATACTCTTTCACTAGTGTTGTTGAGCATGAATCATGACTTTGTTCAAACTGATAAACAAGATCAAAACTATAAAACATTCTATATCTACAGAGATAATTCTGACATATCGTCTATAAAATAGTAACAATCAATTCGCTAACACTTAATTTTCAAAGTAAAAAAATTAGTAAGTAAATATATTTTATTTTTTCATGACTCAAATAAAGTCCAATAAATGGAAAAATCAAAGTAAAAATACACAAAGAATTTCTGTTTGGACGTACAGCAACAACAAAAAACAAACAGATCATGATCGAATGAAGTATTGTTTTTTAGTAAAAGAAAATGACAGATTAAACACAGAGAGAAATTCCCGTATAAATAATAGCTTATGTACAAAATACCATTAAAGGACGGCGCGAAAAAGATATATATATCGTATAGATCAAATTCATTACAAAAATTGTGAGAAAAGAGATAGGTATTTTTATACAGAAAAACAAAAAACGCACAGTTACTGTTTTGATCTAATTAATGTAAACTTCAAAGAAAAAACGTAACCAAAAGATTTTGATATGTATGATGAAAACAGTGTTGTCATACAAGAAATCTATTTCAAATTGAAATATCATTCAACCTTCGGTCAAAGGGGGAGTAGACCATCCCGATTTCTCATGAATATCGCTAATATGTCGAAATGCTGATAATGCTTTGTGCAATGGAAATGATTCATTTATACTATTAAAATCGATTCTAGCTTGTGCTTTGGCAATTGTTGAGCAAATTTGTAATACTAATGATTCCACGCTATATGCACTTGACCAACCTTGTTTTGTTAATACTTCCATACAAATTGCACCTTGATAAACATGACCTGAGAAAACAAAAAACATAAACAACATGTTTAATTAGAACCCAAAACATTTTTTCGAGAGACTTACCTCCTGTGATAATTGGCTTGATTATACGAACAAATGGGGGTGAAAATGGAAAATTATCTGTGAAGGATAAATTCAATAATATATGATCTGAAGAAAAAAATAGACAACAGTTCAACCACATCGAAATATATGATTCTTATTATTTACCTAATTTATTTACATTTTTTTCATGAGTTGTCAATAATTGTAGATCGGCATAAAGTTTACTATCTTTATCAACATGATACAACTTTAAAAAAAAACATAATGAATAAAGCTATCAAATGGAAAAAGTTAAACGTACTTTCACATTCCAATCGTAAAGAGAATCATCGACTAATTCTACGGTATAAATTCCTTTTTTATAACTTTCAGAACGAAATACTTCACGTAATTCTTTCATTAAACGATCTGTGGCTTGTATGGATGTTGATTTCTTTGGCAATGACACTGCTGAAGCTATGCTACTCTTTTGAGACATTACTGAAGGAGTCGTCGAGGATGCAAACAATTTTTCATACATTTTTTGATGATTTTGTTGTGATGATTCATTAATTCGACGATATTTTAATTTTTCCAACAGCTGATGATTTTCTACACTTATTCCTTAAAGTATGATTAAGAATCGATAAGAATATGAACAGAGAATTACTGTTAAATTTTTTTGTATTTACTCACCATCAATCATCTCTTGTTTATAGTCTCTTTCTGCTATCAATAATGCATCATCATCATCGCCGTCGTCATCTTCTTCTTCATCGCCTTCACTTCTATCTTCTTCTTCTTCCTGGCGATTAGAGCCTTCATCATTACCAGAATCTATAAGAAAAAAATTATTTGAAAATGTTCACTGTTTGTACTAGTGTCTAACCTAGCCCTCGTAAACAATAACATTTTTTCTTTTTTCATTAAAACAAAAATTACCTTCATTTTTAGCTTCTTGTTCAGTTGAAGTGATTGTTGTTGTTTTATTATTAAAATAGTCATTAAGGCGATTTATGATTATTTCTATTTGTTGTCCCATTGTTCTATTACAATCATCTTCATTTAAATATTCAAATATTCGTCCCAATTCTTCATCTATTTCTTTTGATGTATTATTATTATCATTATTAAACCAAAAACATTTGTACAATGGTTCTTGGATAGCACAATCTATTGAAATTGAACTATTTGATTTTTTATTCCGATACGTACTAATAATATGTTCAAACGATTTAGCTGATAATATTTCAAATTGTTCATTGTCTGATGAATATTTTTGTTCTAATAGACGAATTTCTTCTTTAACTGATGCTAATGATCGCATCGTTAGTGTAATCTAAAAGGAAGGTAATAATAGAAAACTAAACAAGAAAACGTTCATGGCATTTGAAAGTATGTATAAACAAAGTAAAGATAATGGAATTGTTTCATCAATATTCTTAATCCTTTCCAGCCTGATGTTGCCATTTGGCAACACTTTTTGCTGTGTTTTCGAAACAGCCGGCTGGAAAGGGTTAACTAGCTCTTTCACAAACGTGAGTACTCAGATTAAGTTTCGAGTTAATCTTAGTTGGCTATTTCTTTTGACTTAGATTTATCAAACGTGAACTTAAGTTAAGTATTGAATTAAGACATCTCCGCAATTATGCTGAGTTGATACTAGAGGTGTTAGCCGACAGACTTTTCGTCATCATCGGTGTGAAGAACGCAAAAGAAATTTACAACCGGCGACGAGCGTAAGGTTTATTTCCTCAGAAATTTCGACGTTCGGCGGCGGCGGCACATAAATGTTTTGCCAAAAGTTTGCTGCGGCGACGGCGGCGTGGCTAACACCTCTAGTGGATACTATAAAACGGCACACTAAAACAAATTGAAAGTTGACTCCAGTCTATGTTTAAGTTCATGAGCTTAACGATATCGATAAAACAATGTCCGGTCTTCAGAACCAGATCGAGTTAAAAAGAAGAAATGAGTATTCAGTTTCGTTTGCAATTAGTTGCAACGCAATTCATAATACTTGTTTTCAGATCAACCCACGAAACATTTTACCGATCACGAGAAAAATATTCGTGTTATTAAATATTACTCAGTGAATGTTTAGATTGATAGACAAAAGAAAATATAATTCATCTATTCACGGTTGAACAATCCAAAAGGATGAAAAAAGGGAAATCTTCGTTACATTATATTCAAACTCAAACGTACAGAAAGGAAAGACAAGCTAGGCGTCATACAAGCTAGACAAGTTGTAAAAAACCAGATCAGGATAAAGCACAATCAAATTTTTTTAATTGTAGATTTACCTTCTTAGAACGATACAGCATACAAAAAATTTGCAATTTTTCGGATAGTACTACAGTAACTAAGGACCTACGGGCGGACTTCCACGCCACAATTATTATGAAATTCAAGATGTTTTTATGTCATTTTCTGATGGTTTGCTTATATTGATTACGGCATGTTACGATCGAAAACTAGACAAAAGCAATACAGTCACCACCATCACCTCAGATTCATATTAGCGACTATTGTCTTAATTTTTACGTCCGATCTATCCTGATCCATGACAGCTCATCTTGACTGGAAGACAATCTCGAACCACAACGAACAATAGGTATTAATTACTGAGATCGCTCACTGATTTAAATAAACATGAAACGTGAGAAAAATGTGGATCATTAAGAAATATACGCAGTAGATATTATTCTCAAAATGTAGAGTATTCTTCATCGAGTATATATATAGAATGTAACCTGCCAGCTAAAAGAATTAATGGTAAAGGCTGAAAGTCTATTTTTAATTGGTGAATTACATTAACAAATGAACGCCATTACAGATGAGATACATGCACGAGACATGTGGATCATATCATGCGTACATATATGTAGTTTTATTTTGTGAATATTATTTATTTATTCATTTTACTAAAAAAGGTCAGATTGTAACATTGGTTTTTGGATTATTTTTTACGTCATATAGTTCCAATTGTTTTTTTCTTCGATGTTTTTTTATACTCATATCTACACATAAATAGTTCATCTGTTCAATTGTGCACACCGTTCAGTCATTAACATTAATATAAACGTCTGCAATTCTATTTTTATTAATTCTTTTACAATGGTTGAATGGTTCTTTCCCTGGTCAAATTCTTTAAAAACACGTGCTTGTCGTCAATTAATTCAACATTATCTTGGAATCTTTCTCCAAGAAAAACTTTCGCTTGATCAATTATCAATTGATTTGTTTTCTGGACGAGTTCAAGTGAAAGATGTTATTTTAAATTTAAGTGTAAGTTCTACTTCTACTATTTCTGATCTTAAAAAATGGGATTACTATTGTGTTTAAGGTATTAAATGAATCATTAACACATAATAATATTCCATTTGAAATAGTCAAAGCTTATGTTGGAGAAATTAATTTACTTATCCCATGGAATTCGTTGATTAAAGATAATTCTTTACTTGATATCAAAGAACTTCAAATAACGATTCGACCAAACGAGACGAAGAAACCGAGTATGCCTACTATTTCTTTAAATGGTATTGGCGTATTGTGGTTATTGTTATCGCCTTCATTTTTCAGTTATTACATCAGAAACAAGTTTTGAATTATCTTCCATGTTTAATAGTATGAATACGAGTATGCTTATAGCACAAGAATGTTTAAAAAATGAAATAGAAGAAAATCAAAGCTATCAAGGATTAGAAACGTTTGCTGCCACTATTGATTCAAGTAAGAAAACTGTTTTGATTCAGTTACGCAAAGCAAAAAAAATATATGAATTATTATTTTCTTCTTCTCAGTATTGGCACGTGTTCGTGTTACTCTGACTGACACAGTAATTAGAATGGAACATTTAATTAACGATGATGATCATGGTGTTGCTTTGGAAATTCGTATTAAAAAGTTAGAATTATAAAATATTTCTTTTTAATTCTTAAATTTTTAATTTTTTTTTCTTTGTAAGGTTTGAGTACTATGATAGTGAAGCCAGTATTGATTTACATTTACCAACCGATTCAAAACCATTTCTTCGTCCAACTATCTTTACAAATAAAAATTTTGTACTAAGTGGCGTGAGTTTATATACCGATGAATTTTTGACGTATGCAAAAAAAAGTTCAATGACAGAATCGATCATTGAATTTTCAACATCAGATCATTTGATAGCAGTAAGTAATTTATCATTAATAAAGAATATGTAATGAATTTTATCTTGATATTCAAGGATAGTATGACAACAAGTGTCGTATCGAATGCTTCTTCTTCTGCCACACGAATGGTTGGTTATATTACATATGAGCAAATACTTTGTCTAACTATATCTGGTACACAAGATATTCGATTGAAATTGAAACAATCTGATCAAGTCTTTGGACCAAAAGTGAGTATGATAATTTGTAGAAAACAAAATTATTTTTTAATATTTTTATTACAGGTTGAAATTGAAGCACATTGTGGCTCAGTTACATGCTTGTTAACACCAAAACAACTACAATCGTTAATCGTACTTGTTACAGCATATCAGAAGGCTGGTGAGAAATAAATTGATTTGTTTGTTTATTTATTTATTTGTCTAATTGTTTATTTCTTTTCAGCACTAAATAGTACATCAAAAGATGATAGACAATTAAAATCCAAACTAAAAAGTCGTCCAATGAATGATGATGATTTTAAAAAAATTGAACAAACACTTGCTGAAGAAATTCGAAAAAAAAATTTTCCTTCAGAACAAACAGATTTTTATACTTTTAATGATACCGAATTTAGAGGTAATACAGTATGATAGTAACTTTGTACATTATTCATTAATGAATATTTTGTATAGAAACGCCGGATTCAATGTTTTGTTCAGCAAAAGGAATGTCAGCTAGCATAGATCTTCAATCCTCTTATACAAGTAGTCGAAATGATAATGCATCTGTATCAAGTATGTATAAATAAAAATATACTCTTATTGTTTACTTGATGTATACTATTTTTAAGATCGACAAAGATTATCTGATAATACTCTCGTAAATACATCTATTCCAGATACTACTCGTTTAAAAGGTAAATATTAAAATAGGTTATATATATCTTTTCATTTTAAATTTATTTTCGTCATTTGTTTCATAGAACTGTCTCGTCATCTACTTGAACAATCTCCATCATGTGCAATAACAAAATGTCGTTTACAATTCAATTTTATTTCCGTATGTTTGTTACATCGTGATTTACAACCATCATTGAATGACTGTAAAATATCCATGACAACGATATCATCACCACTTAAAGATTTTGCTGACGCTTATTTTGAGAATACATCAACGATAACCACATCCGGTTTACTAACAACAGACAAACAAATTAGTGAACTTCGTGAAAAATATTCGAATGCCTGTTTAAAAGATCATCTTAGGTGAATTGAAATGATCATCAATTTATTGATTGAGAAAATATTTGTTTTCATTTTCTTTCAGTATCATTGGCAAACCATTTACTCTTGATTTTTCTCAACAAGTAGCGCAAAAATGTCTACGGTTTGATTTGGATATAAGACTGGGATTTTTTGATGTTTGTGAATGTCTTCGGAAAGAGAATACCACAAGTACACATCAACAGAAAAATACATCTGTCACAGACATGATCTATAATCGAGTATGTTTCTTTCTCTCTCTCTTTCGTCACCTTAAAGTTGACTATATTAGATGTCTATTGTTAATCTTAGCTTGTAACATTTAATCGTTCTGACAACGACTCAACATCTCACTCATTTACATCATCTTTAAACAGTATAACATCATCTATTCAAATAAATATTTCAAACTTCAACGTACTGAATTCAAATGTAAGAGATGTTTAATACTTAATCACACTATTACTTTAATTTTTAATTTTTTCTTTTTAAGCAAACAGCAACAAGAAGCTATGATCGACAATTATCATCTGTTTGTCCTTATACTGATATAAATATACGTCTTGCTCAATGTCAGATTGATTTTGATATTTCAATCATTGACAGAATACATTGTCTTCTAAAAGCATGTCAGATTAATCAAACACATCGTCATCAAATGGCACAAGCAGCCGCTACACATTTTCACAATCATAATTCTCAAGTTAGTATATTTTAGAAAGAAGATAAAAAATGTCTTCAAAAGTAGATAAATCTTGTAATAATGAAGTGTAACAAGAACTAGAGTTGAATTAGTCCAAATTTTTTGTATAAATTTTACTTTTCTGTTTTTTCACTTAAATTGATATTTCATTTTTTTCACAATCTTTTCTCTTGTTCTTTTTAGACACTATATCAGACGTCCTATGAATCCAATGATAATTCATTAATAATGCTCAATATTAGTTCACCATTTTGTACATTCAATTTAAGGTATGTCAAATAAAATTCACTATATTTACTTCATACATTCGACTTTTGTATTGTTGTATTATTTTTTTTGTTTAAGATTTCCTATACCTGATTTACAGCCATTAATAAAACGCCGTCCATGGTGGATACAAACCATACATAAAGAACTTCTTTGTTTTGATTTAAAACAATTACATTTTAAATCTAATATTTTATTAAATGAAAAAACAGAAAATAATAAATTTGAAATTACATCAGAATGTATTCAAGGTAATTGAATGTTTTAATTTAATCTAATAAAATATTAATTATAATAAAAAATTGAATTATTTTCTAGTATATTTTATGACGGATATAGAATCTAATGAACGTATGCATATAGCACAAGTAGAATGTGGTAATGGAGAAATAATTAAGTAAGTACGAATAAACAAACAAACAAGAATATTAATGAAGGTAATATTATTAAATATGTTCTATTTAGATTAGTCATAAGTTCATCGGATCAAACAAATAATCTTCTAAATCAACTTGATCATATTTCAGAAACGTTATGTGAATCAGTCATATGTCGTTTACCAACAACGGATAATAAAGTACCATTATCAAATAAAAATGCGTTATACGATAATCGACAAGTAAAGATTATATTTCTTATTTTTTATAAAATTCTTTCAGTATACCAATATATTTAAAAGTAGTGAAATAATTTTTCTTTAATATAATTTTAGATGTTAACTGCTGCTGAAGCTGATGATATGGATCGTTTTTTTTCAATATGTAGTGAAGAAACAAAACTTTATGTTCACATTTTAATACCCTATTTAATGTTGTATATACCAAATCAAAAGTTTTTAGAAAATATTTATAACAAGTATATCTCCTAATTCTTCTGATACCTACACAACTATATACCTTTTGAATCCAATTTTTTTTTTAAATAGATTTGTGAATAATTTATTCATGTGGGAATGTTCTGCTCCATGGTCAAATACAAATAACGATCATATGTATTCCACCACAACAGGAATGAATGATTATCGAAATCCTCGTCTTTATAATTCATTTTACTATCAAAATGACAATAATAATCCTCGATCTGATGGAAAATTTCAAACGTGTAAAACTGGAATCAATGCAGGTAAAATTAATTTATTTTTTTCATTATTTTTTTCTATAGTATTTTATTGATTTTCGTTTAGATTTGTCAGATTCTGACACAAATGTTTCGGATGCTGACGATAACATAGAAGATGATGAAGAGAGAAAAGCAAATGGTGCACATAATTTGGTACTAAAATTGGATATTAAAGATCTTCATATCGCCGCATTTGCTCCATCAGCACCATTGGTATGTATAATCGTTTGAGAGTGAACAATATTTCTAAATGTTTTTTTGACTTTTTAGAATGAATTAAATGAAACGGAGAAGAAGACGACAACGACAACTCATGTTGGTGAATTTAGAATTGACGGAAAAGATTTGACATTGGCTATCGTTGATGGTTATCATTCTGATCCAAATTTACAATATTTTTGTCTGATGACAAAATCAGCATCACTTCATCATAATGGTAATATTAATTGTATAATTCTTTTCTACCTGATTGATATTTTTTCTCTTCTATCTGTCTGTATTATCAGGTCATGCTATTCCCTTAAAAAACAATGCCAGACTATCCGATGTAATTGGTCGTACATTACCGGAATTAATTCGAAGTTTACCACCAAATACATTTCCGAAATATAATCATAACGATAGTACTATGATACGAGCTGCATTTGAAATACGAACGAACGCTGATCGTTCAAATGGGAAACAAAAGGTGAGAAAAATCTTTCATTTTCTGTTCAAATCTTAAATTTTTTTATATATTTTTATTCTAGACTATTCGTGGTTCATTTTCTATTGATGGTGCAATGTTACATCAAAAATTTGTTCCCAAAGCAGAAAACTGGCTGTTACAAGTGAAGTTTTTTTTTTCATATTAGTTATGCATCTTGACACTTATTTTTCTATTTGTGCTTTTAGTTAATTGAATTATTTGATTTAACTGATGATGAAGTGCCCGGCTATATACCGTCGACTTCAGTGGTTGAATGGTATTTGGAATTTCGACATTGTGCAATAAGTTACAGGTTTGCATCGTTTTTATATAGTATGAAAATGAAAAAGGTGAATAAGTGAAACTTTTATCACTTTTAGACCATTGCATTTTGATGTGAAATGTTTTGTGGCAATTGAATCCTTAACATTGGCTAGTACATATGTGAAAAACAGTAAAACAACTCTACTTGAGTATGTATACGTTCTGTCAATACAATTCCTTGTTATGTCACTCTAGAAGTATGAATACCGTCTTGATAGAGTAAAGCTAAGCTTTTAGGTAGACTTGCATTTGACTGACTGATCTCCGTTTTATTTTTTCCATTAAATACATTGAACTTAGATAACAGAGTATAATTAATTCAAATTTCTAGACTAGATCTGGATGAATGGGCAATATATTTATCAAAAAAACGAGAGAAATATCAAATTGATGTTCAAAATGGTAAAAGTCAAATCAGATCGCAATGCTCAGTCATTTGAAACAATATTTTGTATTTAGATTACGTGTGTGTTATGAATGGTGGTGCGTTTGAAGTTAAATTATGCTTTAATGACTTGGTTGAGGAAATTTTGGTAATTCAGTTTTGAATTAAACTGTTTTTAATTGAGATCTATTTCCCAGAAAAATTAACTCGTTTGGAATTTTTTCTTTTCTTTATAGAAAAGTCCATTGGTTGATATTAAAATCTCTTGTAATATGATCAATTTACGAACATGCTCTGATTCAGCAGCAGCATTAATTGACTTATTGAAATATATTGTTACTGATGGTGATTTACAAACACATAATAACTCAACAACTGAAAACATACCAACAGACACAGTCAGAAAACATGAAAGACCACCTAGATTATCTATCGGTCAAATATTTGATGGTGGCGATGATATTGATGACAATGTAAGAATGTTTCTTTTTAAAAATTTAAATTTAAATTGTACAATTTGATTTTTGAAGACATCAACTTCGATATTAAAAGAGACGAAAAAACCTAGTCAAGAAAGTTTACAAACAATGATGCTCGAAGAAGCAATGAAAGAGCAAAAGCCAGGTAATTATATCGTTTGTACATTTTCTTTCGTTTAACTAGAAAAGTATCTTGTCATTCGATTCATTTAGACCAGATGCATACTCAAATATCATCATCATCTATATCGTCATGTACTTTAATTGATCATCAAGTACATCCATCTCCATCAAGAACCATCGCACGTTCTTCACCAACTATAAAAATGAATCAGTCAGACATATTACCACCAATTCTGTTCGATACGCATCAATCGGATAGTGATAATGAGATTAAAAATGATGATATTGAATTTGAAAGTGGGCCAGTATTTTCACCATCATTACAAACTGAGACATCAATTCATTATCGAAATACATCTGTATCTGTTCCATCCTTTTCATTGCTGTCAAAAGTATCAGAAAAAAGTAACAATAGAATACGGCAACAACAATCATCAAATTGCCTTTATGTTGGTAGTGAACGACGTAATGATGATTTTAGAGAATTTGAATTGATTGAACGTGAAATTGGAATGGGAAGACCAGTGAGTTATTTTAATTCATATATATATATATATATATCATAGTAGAAATTAATTTTAGCCACAAAATGGTGTATGTCAAATACATGTTTTAACTGATCAGACAATACATATTAATGACAATCATTTTTCTAAACCCTTGGAGCGTAATGATATATTAAATGCGCCATCCTATTTACCGGTGCCAACATTTCGTTTTTCTATTCGTAATTTATCATTGGTGTGGTTTATTTACGGAGGCAGCGATTTCAAAGAAAAATCAAAATCAGGTAAATTAGTCATGTTATATATAATTCAAAATATATTCTCTGATATTATGTATTCTAATATTTAGACGATGGTCATCAACCACTTGTACAGTTAAATATTGATGAATCGATTCGATCTTTGTAAGTATGTTTTAAATATCGGCTCTTTATTTGTTGTTGAATAAATAAGTAGTTCTAGATATCTAGTTTGGTTTTTCTTTTCAAATATTAAACATTTAGTCGATAGAAACTTGTTTTGTAATAATCATCTAGTAATTGAACGTGTGCCGAGTCATTTTTGTCATTTTTAAAATATTTTCACTAAACTTTTTATTATAGTCCGGTGCGATTTAGTGCAGTAACATCTAAGTAAGTTCTACATTTTCTTTTTTATTGTCTTTGAACAATAACGTTTCTTTTTGTTTAACAGTGATACAATAGGTGGAAATACAACTGTTCAATCACAAAAAAAAGCGGGTGGACGTTTATTGAGCGCTTATGATCCTAGTCAGTTAAATCGACGACAACGAGGTGGTACATATCGTGATCTTAATACGAGTATGGAATTTTCTATAACTAAAGTGAGTTGAAAGCGGTTCGTTTTATCTGAAGATTTATCATTGTTTTCTTCATACATACAGGCTCGATGTCAATATGAAATATATCCTGATAAAGCAAAGCAATGTTCACGTTTTGCGTTTGCCATACATGAATTCGAAATTCGTGATCGATTAATAGCACGTTCAGAAATCAATAAATTTCTTTATCTCTATACAACAGAAGCATTACCAAGACGTACTCATGCTGATATGGTAAATTAATTGTGTGATTTCTCTTGTAAAAGATAAAATATTTTTTTCTCGTCTGTTTTAGTTGGTTATTAAAGTTCTTTATACTAAACCAGAAGGTTTTGATCAGCATTCACAAATTGACGGAAAAAAATTGGATAATGATGTATCTGACATTAATGAACTTTTAGAATGTGAAATTAAAGTTTCATTACAACCATTACGTATCAATATTGATCAAGTAAATAGAAAATTTTTGATTTACCGAACAATTAATTATCAACGATTATTTCTATTTTTTTCTTCTAGGATGCGCTCGTGTTTATGCGTCAATTTTTTACGGAATTAACTGTAAATAATTCGTCAAGTGTAACAAATGAAACATCTTCTAATTTGCCAGGTATATTTGATAAAACTTGATTCACTAGTAGCCCTATTTATCATCTTTATTTGTCGTTTAGGGTATCAAAATTCATCGATGGATGCTGATCATGATGACAACACTTTCTCTAGTTCGCCTCGGAGTCCAACATCAGTTTTAGCGACACCAGTGTCATCGTCACCACCATCGTCAACATCCGCCGGTCCATCGGTATTTATTAAACATTTTGTATTTTCTCCCTCTGTACCAATACGCCTTGATTATCATGGAAAATTACGTAATGAATTATTATTCGAACAAGGACCATTCTTAAATTTATTAATCGGTTTAGCTCAACTAAATAAAGTTGATTTAAATTTAAAACGTATATTCTATAAACGTGGTCTACTTGGTTATGAACGTTTGTTAACATTTATATTAAACGAATGGTTACATGATATACGTCCAACAGATGTTTTAAAAGGTATTGTGCCCATTTCATCCATTACTCAAATTGTTCAAGGTATTCGTGATTTATTTTGGTTACCAATTGATCAATATCGAAAAGATGGACGAATTATTCGAGGTATTCAACGTGGTGCATCATCGTTCACTACCTCAACAGCATTAGCTATCATTGAATTAAGTAATCGTTTAGTTCATTGTGCACATATAGCTGCATTGCTTTGTTTTGAACTTGTATCTCCTTCCACTTTATCAACAGCATCCTCATTATCATTACAACAGAATTCATCATCTAATAATCGTATAATGGTTCGTTCACATCCACCTCCAAATGATATTAGAGAAGGTGTATCTTATGCTGTTAATGTTGTACGACAAAGTATAAATGCCACATCGCATACATTGAAGACTGAAGCACAAATAGGAAAAAGACGTAAAGGTGTTTTAGGTGTAGTAGGTGGTATATTACGACAAATGCCAGCTGTTGCTGTACAACCACTTGTAACATCAACAAAGGCGGCTGAAAATTTTCTTGTAGGCGTTCGAAATCAATTAGATCGAGACGAAAGAAATGACGATAAAGAAAAATATAAGAGTCAGTGATATTTGGTGTAGATTCAATCTGTTTCGTATTTTGTTTTCTTTAAGAAAAAAGTAGGTTCTATTTTATTCTTTGTATATATGATGAATGAGAATTGTGTTTATTTATTTTTTTGAATATAAAGTTCTTACAAACGTTGTTATTATTTCCTAGTTCTTTTTTTATTTTGTCATTCTGGTTGATTTCTACTTTTCTATCATGTGCTGTGCGTGTTTGTATTATAGTTATATTTTTTAACAGATAAAAAAACAAACAATACCTATTGTAAATATGCTCACTTTTTATCGATGCAGTTCTTTTGCCTTTCATAGTGTTGTTATATAGGACGAAAGACATTTTCCATTCGTTTGTGTACATTGGTGCTCATGTATTTTCTATAAGCGATTATTTTCTCTTTCTGATATGAAATAATATGCGCAGCAATTTATTATTTCGCTTTTTGACCTTTTTTTTGTATATTCAGGTTATTTATTTGTATACGTTGTTACACTCTAAAACATAAAAATAAAATTGATTGTTGTCTCTATGGTTTACTACTTTTAAATGAAAAAAAACATTTTTATTATTCCATTTATATATACAACTTTAACGTTATGATCATTTCTATGAATGATAACACATGATAGTAGTTAGAAATCAGTAGCACCAATAAAATCATTAACGACACAATTTTTAATCATTGTTCAATATGCTGATGATGAGGCATTATTCGTTTAACATTAGCTAAATGTGTCCTAGCAGGTCCTATCTCTTAATGAGCCTATAATTTCAATTTTGAGAACCAAGATTTGCTCGACTAGCTTCATTAAAAACGTGGTTGTTCAATAGCATAAGTAAAGAAAAAAACAACAGCTAGTCGTTCTGATACCCTTCTTCTAGTAATCTCTTCGTATTCACTGTACCATAACAGGTAAGACGAGATAAATGATACGTGTCTTTTAGCGCTAACTAAACCATTATGTTTTATTCTAAGGCAAACACAGTATCGGCTTAGACAAAATAGCATTTACTTGTGGATGAATTTGGACCACACGGTGTTAATACAATGAAAGCAATTAAAAAAGGATTAGATCCATTGAACATCTTAAATCCAGGAAAAGTTATATAAACTTTCTTTCCAAACCTTTTTTACGATGCTGAAAGTAATTTTGACAATGACAATGCACTTTCTGTTAATTCATATGAATTTTTTATGATATTTACAGCCTCAACTTTGTATCGATGTGCTTATGAAATGTGATATCATCACATTAGATATAATCAAATTCATTCATAAAGGGTGGGCCAGAAGTTCTGACCCGATTTGAATAATAAATTTTTCTATAGTGAAACAAGTGGTTGTAAATTTGTCTCTAT